>JADGKE010006550.1:0-11845 GCA_026954515.1 Cladochytrium tenue
GGGAAAAAATTCCCCATGGGGATTCACGACACTGACCCGCTAAAATCCACGGGGACCCCCCGTGGCAACAAAGATCGGATGGAACGGGCCCCTCGGCAACCTCAACGCCGCCGATTTCAGGCACATTTACTTGGGCGCTGCCAAACCCATGTTTATGGCTGGCCGCGATGAGGCCGCGTACGCGAACCTTGTTGAAGAGGCCTTCAAACAAGCAGGTAAGTAGGGGTCGGTGACCAAGCGGGAGAGGAGGTGGGGGGGGGGAGTGGATCGTATGTGAGTTTGTTGTTGGCAGGGAAAAATGTTGGTCATTGACGCTTATTCCATTTTATGTACGCAGCCGAGGATCGCGTATACACGAAGGTCAACTGCGTTACCGGGCAGGTGGAAAAGTGAATGCACCTTCCCCCTTCTCCTTTTATTTCAAATGATTTGAACCTCCCTCTTTTGGAGTGATCTGGGTGTGTGTGTGTGTTCTTGCTTCAATATTTTTCACTATTTTGGAGGAATTTTTGGCGAAAGCTTTGAACCACGTTCGCATTATTACAGTAAACGCAATGGGGGCGTATATATAGACGAAGTTAGCGAGGCTTTGGTAGGTAGAGAAGAAGTATCTTTGCGACAAAGAAAATAAGCTCGCTGGGGGTCGTGCTTCTGTTCATCTGTTCGCTCTCAGGACTGAGCCTGAAAACGTCTAGGAGCTGCAACTAAAGCTTCTACGCTATTGAAGGAGTGGATGGAGGGAGGGAGGTGGGGAAGGCACACTTGCCTCGAAAGCAACATTGCGTGGTAAGAGCATGCTGTTCGCGTTTAGTCATGAAAAGAATAGTGGTGATTTGTGAATTGCTTGATAGAGCGAGACCGGATGGGGAAGGCTTCCTTGCACCGGCAATACGACAAAAAAAAAACAGGGTACATCGTAGATTGTAACGGATGGTAATAGAAAAGGGGAGTGAGGAGCGACGCCGGAAAATGAGGTATGCAAATCAAGCCAAACAGAAGATTTGCCTGAAGATGCGCAACAAGGATCGGAAGTATGGTACGTGAAGGAAATCACGAGGGTGTCGAAAATCACAACGCATACGCAGCTCACACGCACCGCTAATTGTAGGCAGAATCTTTGTGAAGATTGTCGAAGGGTATCGTGGTGTTTGCCTCAAAATATACGTGCAAAGCCATAGAGACATGGCTGTCTGGGAAGGAGGTAGTGAGGGGTGCCTTCGAAAGAAAGGAAAGGAAAAAAAAAAAAGAGAAATGGAGGTTGCTCAAGTAATGACATGTAGCCAGAATGTGAACGAAAAAAAAATAGGACTTTCGCGGAAAAGGGAGAAAAGGGATCAAGAGAAGGATTTAAAAAAAAATGAAGAGATGAAGAGATGAAGAGATGAAGAGATGAAGAAAGAGTAACAGAAGAGAAAAAGGGAGCAATGTACCACGAAGATATAACAAAAAAATAACATCGAGAGTCTACCTCGACTCAAGATCTGCGCCGGCCAGCACCAGGCCTCTCGCCGCAATAAGTACGAGAGTGCCTGCGGAGCGCATCCGATCGTGTAAATCGGGCCCCACACCCGTTGCAAGCATATGCGCCGACTGCATGAGCACTCGACGTGTGCCGCCTCAGGTCCTGCACCCGTCGAAACGACGCACCGCATTGTTCGCACTCATGCGGCCGGCCCTCTACTTGGTGTAGCTTGGCGTGCGCACGCAGCCCGCCGCGCGTGGCAAACGGCCCGCGCCCGCACCGGCACTGGAACGTACCGTCCGCGCGGCGGAGACAGCCTGCAAGTGCGGCCGTGCGCGTGCCCGACAGGACCGTCGCGTCACCCTCGTCCGTCATGGCATCCCCGTCGTCCGTTTCGAGCACCGTCAGCGCTGGGGTCGCCGATCGGCTGTCGACGCACGAGAGCGACGATTCCACGCTCGGGAGGCGAGGATAGAGGCCCTCGGAGAAATTCAGAGATTGTGCGTCATCGAAGACTTCCGATGCAAGCGCTGACAGGTCTGCGAGAAGCACCTTGTCCGGCAGGGAGGAAGAATCCGCCTGGAACTGAGGACGTAGTGGCTCTGACATCATATTCATGCAGCCCATGTCAGGGAACCCGCTTCTGTTGACTTTGAAGGGGATGATATTATGATCGGGAATGGCTGTCGAGGGTTCGATGGGAGGTTCAAAGTCCATCGGAAGGTTGGATACTGCTTCAATTTCGCCCACGTTTAAGCCAAGGAGGGAACTCAGTGAAACCAACTCCAAATCGGCCGAGAGGGAATCGAAAAACTTTTGCTCCATCGACTCGCGCATCAGCGCAGACTGCAAGATCGTCAAATTTTCGGCCAAATCCAGCTGTGGACAGGCAAGAAGTCCAACATCGACCCCCGGTGTCAGATTGGGATCGCCAATTAAGCCGTCCGATGACGTTCCTAGCATCGGCGAGGGGACTGGAGTTGTGGCCGGAGTAGCGAGCAGCCTCTGCGTCGTAGCTAGGCGCGGGCTTGGTACCGGCAACAGGGCCGGGGTACCTGTCGCCGTGTAAATGTTGAATGAGAAGTCGAGCAATGATGCTGGGACTGTGGCAGTCGTCGAAGTAGACCCCGGAATGAGCGCATCGTTGAACAGCAGGATATCAGCCAGAGCAGCTTCCACATCAAGAGCTCCATAAGTGACGGCGACGTTGTTTTCAATCGGGGACGGTGGCATAACGACGGGTGACAGAGGCGCGGTCAAGGGGAAAAGGAGACTGCTGATCTTGTTATCGCGGGTGGAGGCACCGTTGCAGCTGGGGGGCCGGACTACAGTGTCGGCGGTGGCAGGGAGCATTTTTTGAAGTGGGAGGTGAGCGGAAGCAAGAGGCCGCGTTCCCGAGAGGAAAGGTGTGGAGGAGTGGAGCGGGAGCGGTTGCTAGTGGAGAAGCGTTCGGACGGAAGAAGGGCGCGAGCGAAGGATCGAGGGATCGAGGGATCGAGGGAGCGAGGCAGCGTGCGTCGGAAGGGGTGCAAGCAAGCTATAGCAGCAACCCCGCCGCGCGCAACTCCGCCCTTTTAACCGTGCGCGCGCGTCGGGAGCGAAGCCCAAAGAAGAAACCCAGGCGAGGAGCAGGGTCGGTGAGGTCGCGTTACCTCTGCGAACCTGGATGCCAGCCTGCTGGTGCTATCTGCTATTGCCTCCTACCCCGCGCGTAGATTTTCGACACGCTCTGTCCCGTTGCCTCCCCCCCGCGCCTCTTACACCAAGCTCTTATACTCTGTGTCCCGCCCCACTGTCGCGATCCCCCTCTCCCGCGTTGCACACCTCGCCTCTCGGCACGTCCACAACACAACGGCACCTGCCTCTTCAGGTACTCTCGATCCCTTTGCCACCCGACCGAGCAATTGGTCGCGCTACTGCGCCAAAAGGACACACATTTCCTTCGTCACTTCACGTGATGTTGATCCCCCACAGAGTTTCCGACAGACTCGCCGACGCGTGTTCTGACGCGTTTGTTTATGTGTTGTTCGTACGAGCCGATGCGCGGGTGAATGGTCTGCGTGAATGAGCGAGAGAAGAGACGTGTGTGTCTATGCAAGTGTATGCAAGTGGGTGAGTGAGCGAGTGCAATTGTTTAGGGTCTCGTCGAACACAGCCCAGCAATCATTGGACCAAGACAACTGGAGACAACCAAAAACAAATATCCAGTCTATTACGGTGGAATACAATCAATCCCAGCCTCCTTACTTTCAATGCAAGCGACAGGCCCCTGTAAACATCGAATATCGGTTTCGTCGAGAACTTTCGGAAAAAATTGATAAAATTTTCAGAGTGCGTAAGGTCCATGAAGGGGCAGAGAGCCTACATAAGCCACGGAGCGCGACGGTGCAGCGAAAGGAGCCATAGAGGCAAGCAACGGAGGGGCTTCAAGGGTCGACGCTGAGGGGGTTTGGACGGAGGGGAGTGGGGACCACCAAGTCCTTGAAGAGACACCAAGGGAGTCCGCGTTATAAATGTTTTTTTTTTCCAAAGTGTTCAAGCAGTTTTGTATAAACCGGCTTCAGCCCCATCTTGTTTATTTTTCGACTAGTCGTGTTGGCAAAGTCGAAGGCCAAGCGAACTTCCCCCCCAGCTATGCCGCCCGTCCTGCTCCGCTTTGTGGTCACGACGGGCTTCCCTGACGCTGCCAGAACCGCCGCCGGGCCTGCTGTCCCCATCTTCCTCGCCGTTGTGGCCTCGCCGCTGGGTGTCGTCGCTGTCGTGCCGCTGCCTTCTTCCTCGGCGGCCACGAAGTTTCCTGACCACGATGACAGCCCGCGGAATTCCCATGCGGAGGTCGCAAAGGCCCTGAGCAAGTTGGTCGCGGGTACAGAGTTTGACCTCGCCCCAGCGGAGAGTGGAGACGCCGTGTCACCCTCAGCCACCGTCTACACCGTCGCGCCTGGACGCAAGGCGGATGAGAACAACAGCGAACGCCACAAGGCGGCCGCGGCCGCTTCGCGCATCGCTGTCACCGCCGCTCACGTTATCAGCGGCTTCTACTCCTTTGCGCCTTCCGTCTCTGCAGCGCCGCCTGACACGCTCCGCGCTCCGTCTGTCCTTGACTCCATCCCGGTCGACTTTCTGCAGCGCCCCCACACCACCGCATCCACTCGCCGCCGGGCCAGCTCGAAGCCTACCGCCGGAAATGATGATTGGCGGATGCGAGTCTGGCAGGCCATTCGCGCTATCCCTGCCGGCTCTACCCTGTCGTACTCGGACCTGGCCGCCGCCGCCGGCATGCCCCGCGCCGTCCGCGCCGTTGCCTCCGCCGTCGCCAGGAACCCAGCCCCGCTCTTGGTGCCGTGTCATCGCGTTGTCCCCGCTGCCTACCCAGCGAACCCAGCCCTGGCCGGCTTTTCGTTCCCGGGCGGTGTCGGGCTTAAGAGATGGTTGCTGCGACAGGAGCAAGAGGCGCACGGGCTGCGTGAGATCGCTGTTGTTAATGGAAAGTCGTCTCGGATGCAGCAGCTACTTCTCTCTGCCAAATAATGGCCAATTCTAAGGGTTTTAACAGAATTCGCACAGCCGAGAATCTTTAATAAAAGGGAATAGCTTGCATTATATTGGTTCTCATTTCCGTCTGTTCCTCCCCCTGTCTTGCACTCTCGCGGCAGGTCGGTCTGTGGGTGCGGTTTACGCTCATTGTGCAACCGGAGCTCGCAAACGACGACACGAGAAGTGAATAACGAGGAATATGGACATAATATGTGGTTCAACTGCACCCATCTACCTGTAGAAATATGTTCTACTTGTTCAGAGCCCTTTTGAGCGTAATGTACTTTCGAGCGTAATGTATGCATTTCAGGACCTCCCAACTTTTAAGGCGCAGTGGGTCCTTAAAAGCCGGTGGTCGTGGTACTGGAAACAGGGCATATTGGAAAGCCGTAAAAGAAGCGAAGAAGCGAAAAAGGAAAGAAGAAAGGAATGAATGAAGGTGGAGTCAAGCTGGAATGCGAGAGCCATTGGTCGATGATCGGACGACCGCAGTCGCACGGCTGTCCCTCCACCTCCTCCATCACCCCCTTGTTGGACTCTATCAAGTGTACGGGCCGTCCATCTATAGCCGGGTGATGGGGACGGCGGAATCAGTTGGAAAAAGGGTCCTCTAGACCGTTCGACCCGAAAATATTTCCGCGACTGATGATCACAGTTGGGAGGACAGTAAGCTTTTCTAGAAGTGGGAGGTGGGCAGCAACGATACTCACGCTTTGTAACGACATCCGACCATGGTGTTGTACCATCCGTTGCTTCCTGTGCATTGGCGGGTGGCGCATCCGACAGAAACAGAGGAGCTCCAAACCATCTGCGTAAAATGCCCAACCTCCTCGTTAATGGAGGCGGCGTAGCTCCAAGCCTGCCCAGGGTCCGCGCCGTTGTCAGAGTACAGGAAATCTACCAACGCACGGCCAAGTAAAATAAAAATTAGCAAGCAATGGGAGACTCCTGTAAGATATTTTTACAACACATACAGATAGAGTCTTCGCTCATCCAAGAGTTGATTCCGGTACCAATGTAGATGTTGCTCCACGCCGAAGAGTCACTCGAGCTGAACGATGCCAAGTTCTCGCCCTCGCCCTTGTTGGATAGATCGTCTCCGTCGTGAGTCAGATCCCCACACGTCCGCGGTGACCCTTGGTAGTAGTTCAGCGAGTTGAGAGCGTCCGCTTCTAGCCCCGAGTCTGACGAGACTCCAGGAAGGCCGTAAAGTCCCCGGTAGGCATCGTGGAGCGAAACATAATCGGACGTCTGGTCGTACGTGATACCACAGGACTTGCACGGGTTTGTATCTTGCGTCTGTTGTGGCTCGTCTGTGGTAGTTGTCGGATCCTCGGTGGTGGTCGGAGTCTGCTCTTCTGTAGTCGTCGGCTCCTCGGTCGTGGTGGGCTCATCCGTAGATGTCGTTGCGTCGCCCTGGGACGTTGAAGTTGAAGTTGAAGTTGAAGTAGTAGAAGTCGACGCCGACGTGGTCGAGGTCACGTGTGTGATAGTTGGAGCATCAACACAGATGGCGTCGCCGGCATACTTTCCAAGGTTCACGCACGTCATGTATACGTTAATGTTGTAGAGGTCACGCTGGGTGATACCGTAGGTGCTCGTAATGTTGGTACAGGTGCTGTTAGCGTCCAGCGTGTAAGTCTTTGTGCAAGACGACACGGGCGTAGGGCTGTTCGACGGCGTTGTCACGGCAGTGTCGAACACGTAATTCTCGCAGATCTGCGTGCCGGTAGTCACGGGGGAGATGTAGCAGTTGATGGTCGGGTTGGCGCGCTGGAAATAGTAGAGCTGGGTCGCATCAGCCGTAAAGGCGTAGTTGCACGAGAACGTTGCCGCAAGAGTTGTGCAGTTGTCACCGGCTGCCGAAGTTATGTAAGCCTGGCATCCAGTGGAAGTTGTGTCGCTTGTAGACTCCGATCCACCGCTTCCTGGGTCGCTCGAGCTTGTTTCGGTCGAGTCAGCAGCCGTAGTGGTAGAGGTGCCCTCAGCGTCGGTGGAAGACGACGAGGTGCCATCTCCGCCATCGCTTGTTGTGCTCGCCGCCACCAGGCAAACAACATCGCCAGCAGCAAGAGTGGAGCATTGGAAGGAAGGGTTGTACTGTTTATTGAGAGCAATAAACTCATCGAGTGTCTGATAGAAAAAACCGTGAGACGAATCAACGTCGAAAAAAGGACTTACGAGTGTGTAGTTGCTGTTCTCGTTAATAATGTCCGTGCACTTCTGGCCCTCCTGGACAGTGACCCGCACAGAGCAACTTTGCACGACTGTTTTGCTGGAGGAATCCAGGTTTGGATTCAAATGGCGACCGATGATGCCGGATGTCGAATTCGACGAGGCGAAGGAGATGGCGGCGGCTGAGGCAATCGACGCATACGACGCCAGCGTCGCAAGTGCGGCAACGGCACCAGCGGCGACACCCGCGACGGTCGGAGCCGATGTCTTCATGGTGGCGGTGATGTTTCGAACTGAGACGTACAAGGCCGGCCGCCTGACCTTTTTGGTGCTGCGGTAGGCTGCGCTTTCCGTCGCACAACCGCCACCTATCCCCACCACAGTCAGTCGGCAGCCCAGAAGTGGTCGCACTCACAGCCACATCACACGCACACACACACACACACACACACACACACACGTATGCTGCGTGTAAATTGCACTGCCGTCTCGTACCACCAAACAACTCCCACGCCGCACCGCTTTCCTGAAACGGATGGTCGCTCCCGCTTCTTGTGTTGCAGATGCTGATGACTGCGAAACAAAATACAGTGCAAAGATAATATTCCCAGTAAAGTACAGTGGCACAATCGACCACAACCGCAATGCCCGAAGCTACCCTCGTTGTGGTGGCCCTCGCCTTCCCCGCAATGGATCAGCTGGATCTCACGGGGCCGTTCGAAGTCCTGACGCACCCCGCCCTCAACGTGCGGCTGTTCATCGCCGCGAAGATCCCAAATCAACCCATCACCTCCCACCGCGGCCTGAGAATCCTGCCCGACGTCTCTTTTGCCGACGTTGATGCCATGCCCGCCGTGGACGTCCTGCTCGTCCCCGGTGGCGCCGGCCAGCAAGCCCTGATGGAGGACGACCCCGAGACGCTTTCCTTCCTGGCTCGCCAAGCGACCCGCGCGAGGCACGTCCTCTGCGTCTGCACCGGCGCCTTGATCGTCGGCGCCGCCGGCCTCCTCCGAGGTCGCAGGGCCACCACCCACTGGACTGCCTTTCACCTCCTGCCATACTTTGGCGCCATCCCCGTCCCCGACCGCGTTGTCCGCGATGGATCATGGACCTTTGCTGCCGGTGTCACGGCCGGAATCGATGGCGCATTGCGACTTGCTGCTGACCTTCGCGGCGAGGCGGTTGCCCAGCAGATCCAGCTCGCCATCCAATACGCACCAGAACCGCCTTTCCCCGGGGGCGATCCCGGCACGGCCCCATATGAAGCTCTTGCCAAAGTTCGGCAGACCACTAAAGAACTTACCGATGCTCGCCTTGAAACAGCAATCAGAATTGCTACGCGACTTGGTATTGAAGTATCTGAAGGCTGATATAGAACAAATACAAATGGCGGAGATCGCTAAACTCTCCGTGGAGCATCTTTAGCACAGGGCTTGCACAGCAGCCACTTTACTAGAACCACCCCCAGCCAGTGTGCGTGAGCCACAAAGGCAGAGCCATTGCGTGTGAGTGTATTGAGTATGTGCTCGGAAGCCTTTTGCACAGTGGCCAGGGGTTGTGATCCTATCGGCTAGATTTTGCTGCTTCAATAGGCACCCACCAACTAGCAATTTCGTTAACCCAAGCGGTCGATACCTTCCTGTGCGTTATCAGCTCGCCTCTGATTACGCTGCAATAAGCTCTTGATGTCCTAGACACTACAAATACGTCTCTTACAAGGTCTAAAAGGAGTGACAACACCCCACACACGTACTAAGATATCCTCACCTTTCAAATACCCACGCACGCCTAATGCACTCAGCTATTCCTGAAGACGTCCTCTCGCCACTTTATCAACACTGACGGGCCTAACCCTCGGAAGTTTCGCCTGTTCGCGCTCCAGGAATCACCGCCTGAGGCCACCAGCCCGCCGCCACCGATCCAAGTTGGTTGCGCAATGCGTGTGGGGGAGGGCGTCTGTGCCACCCAAGCTGTCGTAAATTGGGTCAAGCATGGGAGGAGTGACGTGGGAAATAAATGACACGTCTCGGTTGCATAACCGCAAACGGAGAGGATCTGTGCGAGAGAGAGAGACAGAGAGAGAGAGTGTGTGTGTGTATGCATGTGTATGTGTGTATGTGTGTATGTGTGTGTATGTGTGGGTATATGCACACGGGTGGGTAGGGGGAGGGTTGTTGTGTACCAATATGGCATAAGCCGATAAAGAGTCGCCACCGTCCCCAAAAGAGCATCGAGCCGACTTGTGGACCCCTCGAACGGCAAAGCATCGCTGGCGGCCCTGAGACGCCCAGAACCGGAAGTCGATTGCATGGCCTACCCTGGTCAAGATGACGGAATCGCTTCAAGCACCAGCGGACTTACAGCCGGCCATTGCTTTAGGCTTGGGTGTCGACGCTTCCGTCGATTTGATTGTAGCATCCGTAGCTGTCTCTGTAGGATTAACAGCCGACATTGGTAACGGCCCCGCGACGACGAGCACCTCTTCAGGCTCGTCGGTCTCCCCAAGTCCCACAGAGCCATCCTCACAACCCGGCGTTGGTGATTCAAGTGCGAGCGGTCTGACGCCAAGTGTAACGGAGACTTCCAGCAACGACTCGGCACCGACTTCTGGATTAACGACAAGCCACGGCTCAGTTTTCAACCTCGCTGCGGCGGTACAAACTGATGGCTCGGTCGATAATTCCGGTAGCGAAGGTGTTGGAGGAGGCACATCTCCCACAAACGAAAACCAGAATCCGTCGTTGACGCTTACACCAGCTTCTGGTCCTACGAATACAACGTCTCCTCGCCGCACAAGTTCGTTGGCGTCTGGTTTGTCTCAAGCTGCCCTCGCGTCGATAACGGTCGGATCGGTTCTGGTTGTGTTGGCCGTGCTGGCCGGTTTCGTGGCATGGCGCCGAAGCAAGCGAAAGGCGACTCCGAAGAAGATCTCACCGCCGATGCATGCGATTCATACAGGAGGGACACCGATGGATCCATCCGGCGGGTCACAAACTCAAGATTGGCGAGAGCCTCTAGACCATTCACGAAGCCACAGGCTGTCGTTCGTGCGATTTCTGTCGCCGAACTCCGCCCCACCGCCACCACCCCCGGCACATACCGGCAATGAATTCGAAATCATCGTCATCCCACCAGCTGCATGCCAGACTCATTCGCGCAATCCACTGCTTTCCGACCGCCACTACTCCGCCGCAAGCGTACACGAGGCTCGAAACGTCGCTGCCCAGGACTTGCTACAGCCCAGTGATAGCGACGTGCCAGGCGTGGCTGATCTGATCGTCGCGCCAGCCCGAGCCAGGCGAATGTCAGATTTCGGCTTGCGTTTGTCGGCCTTGCCCCCTAAGGTGATCGGGCTGGCTACAAGCTCGTCTGCCGTCGTGCGAGTGCGTGGAGAGGCTGTCGTCGGAAATGAAGGCGTGCAAGCGAGTGAAGTGAAAGGTTCGACTTTTAGGGCGGTGTGAGGATAAAACTGATTTGGAACATCTTCAGACATGGGACCAGCCTCGACAGCTCAATCGTCGGACAAGAATATTCGTAGAGCCTCATTTGTTGCATGCGGCAGCAGTCTCGATTGCTCGGTCAATAAGGCAACGCGACGCAACTACAGCCTCGATATTTCTTCGGGCACCAGGCCGTCGGTTGAATCGCACCCTACGATGTCGTCTTGGTCATCCAGGTCCGGATCTGAATCTCTGTCAAAGTATTATGAAAGGGGTTGGACAGTCACGCCGTGCTCCAAATGTGAGGTTTAGGGTCTCCGGAATATTCTGTTTCTCGTGCACCAATATAAATAGCCTATTCGAAAGTTATCACGATCCAGCTAATGAGCAGCACCTACATCATCCGCTTTCGTCACGAGAATGCCACCGCAGAGAATGTCGGCGCCGTAACATTTTTGCACCCACAGCAGAAACTCCAGCTGATCACGTTCCAGCCCGTGTCTGTGCGCTTCCGGCGGCCGATCAAATTACTGTGCCCACATTGTGTTCGAACCCTGTCTGTGTCGCTATTCCGTCACGAAGGGTCCTTTTCCTCGTCGTTAAAGGTAGGCAACCGATCACTTGCCAACTTCTTCAACACTTGGGGTAGCTGCCGGGGTAAATCAAGTCCACGAACTATTTCAAGAAGAACAGAGTCGATTGCTCGAAGGTGGCTTTGTTCGCAGCCACCCGCGCCTCCCAGCAGGCTCTCGCTATTCAAAATTCACGTACGGCTCCCGCTGTGGGTTGCAGTGTACCGTGACACCTAGCGCGACGGCCAAATGGAATAGCAAAAGGGGATAGCAAAAGGGGAAAAGGCTGGGAAAAGGCTGGGAAAAACCCCCATCCCAGACCCCCCATGAGACGAGATATAGGAAAAACGTACAAGATAGAAACAGGTGGACGAAGCCCTTACTGGCCGTTTTCACCGGTCTACTTCGGGACTCTGAAGATATGAGAGAGTAAAATCAGAGGGCTGACAGAGAGGCAGTCTAGCTGAGACAGTGATGACGAAGAAAGCAGCGACGATGGAGAAGAGGAAAAATAAATGAGGCCAGAGGGCAGCGGAAAAAGAGGCTGGCAAAGTGGCAGATATGGGAGACAGGCAGGGCATAGGTGAAAGAAAACGACAGAGAAGGAGAAGTGGGCAGGGAGAAACGAACATGGCGGCAGGCACAAGTGGGTAGGGGAG
>JADGKE010006551.1:0-11828 GCA_026954515.1 Cladochytrium tenue
GTGTGGATGTATCATGAAAGGTAAAGTGAGCCGCCTAATTGAAGCATGGAACAAAAGAAAACACCACCGCGCAGACCTCGCTGCCGCCGCCGACGTCCCACGAGTCGTCGTCCCAGCCGTCGGCTGTTCCACTGGCCGCCACTGGCGCGGCAAACGCCTTGGACACCGACACCCCGGATGAGTTGCGGCCCATCGACGGCGGCCTCGCGTCGTCGAACGACGAAGCTGACGCCGGCCCCGATGACCTCGAGCCACTGCTGCCGCCGCCGCCGGCAGCGGTGGCGGCATCGGTGGCCAACACCGACTGCGCGCTCGTGGTGGGGCTCATTGCTCCTGCGGGCGCCGCAGCTGCAGCTCCTGCCAGTCGCGTGGTGATGGCGCCGAGGGCCCAGCCGGCCCAGTCTGATGCGTTCGACGCCGTTCCGGTTGCGCCCGAACTTGCGCTCGCAGCAGGGACCCCATCTTGCTTTGGCACCACGGCTGTTTCCGCCTAGTTTCCGGTTAAAAAAAAAGTTCAGTGGTGGTGGTTGAGGTGAGTAGGAGGGGAGGGAAGGAGGGAAACGCAGAAAAGCCGATATTCCTTCTCACCATTGTTGCGGAGTGCGCCTCCAGCCTCTTGACGAACACGTCCATGTTCTTAAACGCCTGTGTACGTACAGTTCTTTTGCGTTTGATGACGAATGGTTTAACTAAATCTTGTGCACGCAAGACGAGAGAGCAGAAAAAAGGGAGGAGAATGCTGAAGGCGGGGGAAAGTTCGAAAAAGACAGCGTACTTTTCGGGGTCGATCAGCAACAAGCCTGTGGCAGGAATGATTTTCTGCGCGATATCCATCGGTGCGTAGAGGTCTGCAGTGACCGCCAGCGCAGCGAGGCCAGCCGTCCGCGACGGTGGGAACGGGTCGTTCAGGCTTCTCAAGAATGCTACCACCAAAACTTTCTTCTGAGTCTACGGTGGATTGTTTAGGGTGGTTTTATCATAATAGGTAATAGGTCGGGTGGGAGAGCAGCGGTTGGCCTTACCGTTTCGTTCAGCATCCGGCTGATTTTCCCGATACAGATAGTCGTATTCTGAAACGAGTGTGGCAAGCGGGAACGAGAGGGAGGGAGATTCCGAGTTAAGGGATATCAGAAGTGCCCAAACAAAGTAGGACTGCAAGAGAGGTTAACCCACCGCCCTAATGCCAGGTTCTTCATCTGTCTGGAGCTTGGCGAGGTACCGCAACAAGTCGTTATTTAAAAGCCTCTCGTTCAGCTTATGAAAAACGATGATTAAACAGGGAGGTGGTCGGGTACGATAAGTCAAAAAGGTGTTAATCCATCTCCTCCGCACTCTCCTTCACCCCCCCCCCCTCTTTCCTTCATCTTCGCAAGTTACCCCTACCTTCGGAATAAGAACAAGAACAGATTTGAGTGTAGCTTCGCGCACGATGGCGTTTGTATCCATGAATCCTGTCGCCTATAGGTCGAAATTTTTTTGAGGGGGAGAGGAGATGACGAAGTTTATGGGTTACGACACCCAACCTTAAGCCCCAACGGCGCCACCTCATATCTCCCAGCCCGCAAGGCCAAAACATACCAGATTCGTAAAGATCTTCTCGCTGACGACCTTCGTGCTGAGGTGGTTGATGAAGGACCCGAGGTTTTCGCACAGGCTGACCCGGATGGCGCGGTCCGGCAGGGAGAATAGCTTGACGACGGACGGCAGCACCAGGCTCTCGAACTCGGTCGTCTGCAGGTTCTTGCTGATTTTCAGGATCGGCACCAAGGCCTTGACGCCGGCCCCTCCAAACTCAAGCGCATTCAAAAGCTCCGGCTTCATGAGGGTTTGGGAGTTTCCGGGGTCGAGGAAGAAGACGGGGTGAAGAAAGAAAAATGTGAGATTCATGTTACGGCAAGTCGAGATGCCACCGACCAGAATTTTGTACGAACAAAAGTCCTTTGGGAACGTGTCTAGCGTCGTGTCTAATTTTCTTCGTACAATTATCATGAACAAAGGGGGTTTTCAGAAAAAGAGAAAGAAGCGGATGTCACATACCTAAAAAACTGGTCCTTCTCACTGCTGTCCTTCACAGAGAACTGCTCGAGGAACAGCGTCGCCTGAATAAAGTCGTTCACAAAGTACCCGTTCCCGGCAGTGCCCCGCGACAGTAGCAGCGAGACGTCTTCTCGCGATTTTGGCTGGCTGTTAGTCAGCCCCCGATATCTAGGCAGAAGTTGCTGGAGGAGTGGGGGCAGAGGGTTAATGGGGAAGGGAGTTGAAGAAGTGGATGAAGATAGTCCTGTCCAACCTCCAACCCACTTTCCATTCGCTCTCCGCCTCCCGGCCAAACCTTGGGTATTTTCCCTGCTTGGGAAAGCACTTCTCTTCGGCTTATTGGCTCATTAAAAAGTTCGTACAGGAGGCACCCGAAGCACCAAGCATCGATTGCCGATGGCGGGTTGCTACAGTTTCGGCGGTCGTTAACAGGTGGGCGAAAGAGTGATATGTGAACTCAAGGACAGGCACGTGCTACAAACAAATGAAGAAGGCCCGGAGTGAGTACACGAGTATCATTACCTCTTTGCCATTGACCAAGAATTGTTCACAAGTTCAGGAGGTGTCAGCTTCCAGGCTTCTGGCATCCGTGGCCCCCAATCAAATATGATTGGATTGCTTTCGTTTATGGATGACAGCAACTCTAATCCACCGAGTCTGAACGGCAAAATTGTTCCAATATCAGCATATCATTCCAGGGGAAAAGGTGGCTACACGTCTCACCGCCACTCGCCAGCCTTCGTCACGTAAATGGAGGACATGCCGACACTCCCATGAGTGAGGGAGCAGTCAGAATTCAGAAACTTCAGGGCCGTCTGTTTGCCATGAGATACAAACTCTATGACGATGGGTATTAACCCATGCTATGTACTCACCGCAAGTTTGTACAAGCCCCAGCTGATGAAGTTTGGGTTCGGAGAGTCCTTCATTTGAGCGCTCAGTGGAATAGCGTATTCGGTTCCAATGATGATCTGTGCGTCCGTCTGTGCGAGAGGCCAGTCAGCCTCAAGAGCCGCAACATCGTCCTCGGTCACTCTCTCCATACGTCCACCCAGTCGCAACGTGATCTATTTTCTCGTCCCTACCTCGGCTCCGTCAATATACTTCAAAATGTCCGGGTGCCGCAAGGTCTTGAAGCGCTTAAATGCATTCTTGGCCAACGGCAGCTTGTCCTTATTCCGCGCGCAGTCAAACACGAACACGGACATTGAAGTGCTGTCGTCCTGTCCTCAAAGAAAGAAACCAAGTGAGGGGACAGGAAGGGAGTGACGGGGAAGGCGCAATTCCAAACCTTCTTTGTTCCCTTATGGAGGGTCCATAATGAAGAGGCATCGTTGTGTTCGGAGATCTCGCCGATGGTGAATGGCAAGACGGGACCCCCGCTGAGAGCGCGAGAAATGGTGGAGGACGCGATGTTCACGAGGAAGGCCATCGTCGCACAGTATAAGGAAGAGAAAAGGCTGTCTTTCGAGGGGCTGCAGACAGAATACACGGAGTGGTGAAAACCGCGAAGGTTAGAGATAAAAGACGCAACGGCAAGGTCCACGATTTAGAACGGAAAGTCAAGATTCCATGCTTCAGTTCAGGGGAGAGTAACAATGGCGCTGGGTGCCGGCCATACAGTACAGCCCATCGGCCCAATGCAGATGCGCGACCAGTTCAGGTATCGCAACGCGAGCATAATCCCTCGAACAGAACTAACAAAAGGTAGGGGTGGGCAGCACCGGCGGCGGCGCTGACGGTGGCTCTGGCCCTCACCGATCTGATCAACAGGATAGCAAGCCTGAGGCAGTCACGTCAGCGGCGATGAAGCCGATTGCGACGACGACTGAAACGAGAGGTTGAGAGAAGAAGGGTGCCGACGCCGTTGCGTTAGCAGCCAGCTCCTGTGTCAAGATGTCGATAAGGTCCAGGTCCAGGTGACGCTCGCCGACGGGCTAGGAACCGGGATGGTTTGACGAGAAGACGAGCGGTCTTCCACGTCGAGCAAAAATTCGAGAACGTTGTCGGGGTTGGCTGCAGGCGCCTTGCCGACCAAGGTCGACGTTTATTCAGCAAGCACGGAGTCTCGGCGCGCCTCTACGCCCAAGATCTCGCTTGCCCTCGATATTCACCCTCCTCCACCGCCAACATATGTCCCAACCCACCCAGCCTCCTGCACCGCAGGCTGCGTGGCGCGCCCGCCCAACCATGGCCCCAAAATTCCTTGCATCGCAGCTGCGCCAATGCTCCATCCTCGACGACGCCGCCGCAGCCGCTCTCGGCGCTGCTGCGGGCGGCGGCGGCAGCAGCCAGGAGGCCTGGCGCTTTGCTGGCCTCGCCTTCCGTCACGTGCGCATGCAGGTGAGGTGGCTGCTTCACCAAACGCTTTGCGCGTGGCACCAGTGGTGCGGGCGGCGAGTGATTGCCCCCACTCCCCGTGGGTAGTGCGGATGGGGGTTTGGGGGTGGTTAGAAATAAGATGTGGTTCTCGGAACGGACGCGGCAACACCAGTGCCTAAATTGCTCCGTGCCCCAATTCGCCGCTCCGCTCGGTAGGGCTATGTGGTTGCAAAACGACCGGACGGCCGCTTTGTGCTGGACGACTCAACCGGGATCGTTGTGGTTGCGCCTATTCTCGATTACGACAACATGCCTGCGGTTTTAAACCTAGGTTTGTGTGAACTGGAAAAAATTGATTTACAGCGCTTGCGGGTTCGAGTTTCGTATGCTGGAGAATTAATGGCAGGAAATAACCGTTTATTCGATTGCTGATGGTTGCTCCTCCCTCGTGGCTACCGATTACAGGCGACCAGGTTTCGGTGAGGGGGGCTATCGGATGGAACGACGAGGAAGGGTCCTTTGAGGTCCGGGACGCGTTTGTCCGCTCGAAAGCTCACTTACCAGACGCCATGGCGGTCTGGTTTCTGGAGGTAGGAGGATGCCGGCCTTGTGGCAACCAGAGGATTCGCTCGCCTTTCACGTTTGGCTGACACGCGTTTACCTCCCCAGGTTTGCCATGTACACCGGCATTCGTACCTTCCTGACGAGGAACTGGATGTTTGGCTTTCCTCGGCACCAGCGTACTAAACGCGATCAGCCAAGCGGGACGATATGCAAACGATCGTTTATGTTTATTATGGGAGAATTGGGATGAGCGGGCACATTTTGCATCACACGCATACAAGGTTTATTCGTGTTCACTTAATAAAGACTTGGAAACATACAAAGACGGCTTAATATACAGCGAAATTTGAGTTTGGAGGACACCCTTGTTTGTGACCAATACACCTCCAATGAAGCATATAGCAATTGACCAGAACGAATTACAAGATGCTATCCAAGCGTTGGTCGGTTGACTTGCCCTCTATTCCTACACCACCACCACTGCCTACCGCCCACGAACCCCCCGCCGCTTCTGCCGCGGACGCGTCATATTCCTCCGATACCGCCACCAATGCCGCCGCTGCGTCTGCCTCTAGTACCACACCAAAGAGCATTCACCTGTTCCTGTTCGACAATGTGACGAACGCCGGAGAGGTGAAGCGGAAGATCATCGCCGGTGACCCTGCTGTGCCAGACTGCGTCATGGTCAACGCCGCCACGGTGGGTCTACCCGAACACGCGTCGGGGATGCCTGTTCTTTCGCTGGCTTGCGGAAAATGGGGTTTGTGGGAGGGGAGTGGTGTAGAAAGGACGCTCGTTATCATGCGTTGTGTCAATGGGTTTGGTTGGTCATCCGATCTCAAGGTGGTGCTTACGTATGCTCGGGCAGATCATCGATGTCTTCCAAGTCCAACTCGCATGTATGCGCGCAGTGGCGAACCAGGGGCTGGGCAAGATGAAGACGCGCACACTGCTGTCGGAAGTGCTGTACTCCCTGTCGCCGAGCCTTAACGTAAGAGATAGGGACGGATTATTTCATTGTGCCGTTATCCCGCATCTTAGTTGGCTATTGTTATAAACTAACTCCCCCCCCCCTACCCCGTTGTGCCGGCATAGATATCAGAAAGCTTAAAGCTGTTTGGCCTCTCCGACAAGCTGAGACGGGTGCTGGTAGTTGTTTTAGACGACCGAGGCGCCGCCTCTATTCCCGTGGATGACCAAAGACTGCTCGAAGTATGCCCTCCTCTTTTACTATGCTGTGGACATAATTTTTGTTTCCTCAAATATTACCCCATTTCGTTAGACCCAAACGCGCCTGCAAGCCCTGATAAAGGGTGATTTGAAGGAACCCGGACGGTTGGAAACGTCAGACGAGTATGCTTTCGTCAGAAAGGTTGGCCTTTCTTTCTTGGCTGGTGCTTTGAACGTGAAAACACGCACAAACACACATACACACACACTCTCTCTGCCTCCCTACCTTCCCTCTCTATCTCTCTATTTCTCTCTCTCTCCCTTTATCTACCTCTCCCCCCCTCTCTTGCTATTTCTCTCTGTCTTCTCTGCCCTTTTGAGCTCCACCCCCACCCCCATCCCTCTCTCAACAACATTTTTATTTTAACGATCATCTTTGAATGCAGGTGTACAAGATTGAGGACGACCCGCAACCGATCACGGACAAGCAGAGGCTAAGTAATCTAGTGGTTACGGCGATAGCGCTTAAAGGCCACACTTGACGTTGTGAAGCTCCCTCCTACGTATGCATTGAAATAAAAACGAATCCTGCTATTCTGTACCGTATATCTGGCAGTTTTGTCCTTGTCACGACGGTGTTTGCCACGTCCAGCCAGACGAGCCCGTCCATGTGGTGGGACGAGGACGCAAGCGACCTTGAGAACCAGCGCGCCCGTGCTCGCGCAGGGGCTGCCGACGCCACGGTTGCTGCTGCCGCCGCCGTCGCCGCCGCCGCCGCCCAAGACCGTGACCAGGTAGCGCCGAGGAGAGCTTTGCTTACCTTTTGCGTACATTTGCGACTGCGCACTAAGCCCACTATGGCTTGCTGTTGCTGCTGTTGCTGGTGGTGCGCAGCGCTTCAGCTGCCCCAGCTTGTTGGCGACGCGCGGTGCTTGCGCGCTTATCCATTTGCGCAAGCATCGCCGCATGTGGACGACGCGTTCAATCGTTGCTTTTCTTCTGGCGGCAGCACTAACGCGTTTTGCGCAAGGCGTCCCTCATCGTTTCTCCGTCCGGCGAGACCTTCCTTGTTGGCGACGACCACGAGCTTTTTGCCGCGACCTTGAGCGATTACTCGATCGAGGACGTCAGCAACGAAGAGGCGGGGCTTATAAGCGCGTACCTGAACCACTGTCAGGACAGGTACTTATACTTTGTGAAGTTTGCAAGCTTATGATTGTGTGCACATTAGAATCAATTCAATAATTGATCAGTTTGGTGACCTCCCGCCGTTGGACGCGCCTGAAGCCGAAGCACTTGAGCAGTGGGAACTGGAGCGCTCGACGTGGATTCTCGTCGGATCTTTGATAGAGTTGAGTTAACAAACAACCCCCCCACCTAGCTAATAGGTTTTTTTTGTCCCCCTTCAGATATCGGCTTGGGGCGACCGAGATAGACAACGAACCCCACGTCTTCTCTAGCGACGCCGCATTCGTCAATTACATTGTCGAGACCGACAAAGCGACCGGCGAGCTGCTGGTGAGTTCAATGCTCTTCTTCACCAATATTCCAATGCGGAACAAATCTAGAAAGTCAAAAGGTGGCTGGAGGAGACCGCACCCGACTTTTTCCCTGTTGAAGTCCGGAAGGGTTACTGGCCTTACACTGCGAAGGAGGCCAGGGGAACCAGGGTTTCGGCACTCGGCACGTCCAAATCCACCCTTCCGCCAATGGACCCGGATGGACCAATTCGGTCACGAAAGTTCCTTGTTGCTGACGACAGAGTGAGTAGTTTGCTATGTTGTTGCTGGTGCCTGACGCGTCATCGTTTTGGGCAGAACTACGAACTGAGTTTGAATCGAACTATATTTGATTACTTGCGCCGCGGCAAGTTGGACGAGGCGGTGAATCTTTGTCGGCAATGTGACCACCACTGGAAAGCTGCAAGTTTATCGGGCTTTTTGCTGTACCAAGATGGTCAAATTGGTAAAATATCTCCCGCCCCATCCGCCTCTTCTCGCTCTCCTTTCCACCCATCCTGCTTGCACCGCATCAGCGACTTGTAACTGAGATGTGATTTTTTTTAAAGACGATGGCGAGGTTGACCCGTCAATGGGAACGTTTGGGAATCAGAACAGATACCTTTGGAGGGCTGTATGCAACGAAATTTGCAGAGATGTGAGTGTCTTCTTTGTTAAATCTGGTTAACATCCGGGAAGGATTCTTTCGATCAGCACGAAAGAGCTGTTTATGCAATCCTTGCGGGTGATGTAAAAAATGTTTGTGCTTTTCGTTACTATTCTTCTCTAACGAGGGTTTAAGGCCCTCCCTGTTTGTAGGAGTTGGGAAGACCATGTTTGGGTGTATTTCAGTTCGATGCTCGAAACGGCTTTGACCGAGGTTGGCCGATGCTCATTTCCTCAAGCAACTAACAACCCCTAGCGTCTTGCAGCTCAACGGCACTTCCACCACCAAACCGACCAATTAGGCGATCTTCGCCTTCCTCAAGATCAATATGCCCCTCGAGATGTATTTGATATGCTCACCCGCTCTACGGATCCGGAAATAAAGTGAAAATATTATCCGCTTGTCAAGAAACTGATACCTTTTCAGCACCCAGTCTTACAGTACATTCCGATTGATCCAGGCGTATTGGATACTCGATGAACTTGATTCAATCTACGAAGGCATACGGTTGAAAATCGAGAATAAGCAACAGTTTGTTCTGCCAAATGATTGCACAGGAGTACTAACGCTTCTCAAAGCATCCCCCATCTTCCGCAAATTCTTCGTTTTCTATCCCACCTCTTTCTCGTACTCCGCAGAGCGGGCTATGCTCTGAAGAATCTTGAGAACGGAAATTTTATTCTTCAAAGCTATGCCGACATGCTTATTTCGTCCAAAAAGGTTTGTTGATACTTCGTCTCACCCAATGCTGAAAAGACCGCAGTATTCGGCTGTTTCCACATTCACTGTTGAGCTCCCGGCGATGACCCAGATAAAAGTTCATGCTCAATTCTTCCAGTGTAAGATACGATTTGTTCTAAACATTCCAGTGACATTTATTTTCTTAAAAAGCGTTGGGCGACGACCCCGACCTTCGTGATAAGTATCTTCAGGAAGCCCGAAGACTCAATCTGAACGTGCAAGAAATTTGCTTGGAAACCGCCCGTCGTCACTTGAATGCCAGCATTTTCTCTGTATGTCGCTTGAGCTTGAACTTGCTTTGCTCATCAGCCTCAGGATCCAACCCCAGCGAACCCGTGGGCGGTCCATCTCAGAAAAATCGAGGACAAGCTGATGCCGCACGAGCAATCAGATATTGAGGCCCTTAAGTGGGTGCTAACAGATAAAAGCATTGCCATCCAGGCTCTGCTTTTGTGCAACAAGCTGATGCGAAGATTTCTCGGTTGGTGTCACTGGATTGCATGGTGTAGCTAAAACGAAACCTCCAGTGTTTGGGCGCCTGCACTGCGTCCGCGAACTGCTGAGGGTTCTCGCAGTTGAAGCCGACTTCCCACCCAACGACCTAATTACCGGAGCGCTCGAGCTAAGCCGGATGGAGGATGAGGGTGACCAGGCATCAATAGCTGCTGCGGATCCGGTGCACAGACGATATGCAGCCGACGTGTGGGAGTATATGGCCTACAAGAGCCTGGACAAGAGTCTCATCGATCACACGAGCTTCCGTATTGTCTTGGGCCAACGCCCGCCCTCCAACCGGTACGACTGTTGAACTGGCCGGTTTTTTTTTAACTACTAACACGTGGCGAACAAAGAGACACTTTTCAGTTCAAAGATTGGCTGGAGGCTTTGAAGGTATTTGCCTCAACACTACTAATCGGTAACCTTAATGACAATTCTTGCAACGAAGGCTGCGGTCGACAAGGCAGAAACGAGCTTTGAAATGCTGCTGCTGCCTAAAAACTGGCCAAACCCTGATCTGCCTGTTTCGGCTGGTGCCGGTGAGCTGATTTTGACCGATCCGAACAAAAGCATACGTTAAGACTTTCCAATTGCTTTCATTGCAGAGGACCCCCAGTACGCGCGAGACTTTAGATTTATTCGCGACATATACATAGCGGAGGTGCTTTTGATGCTCTTCCACATGTACTACGATACAAAGGAGTACATCGATGGGTAATGAACGAGGGACACTTTTTGTCCTCGCGACCGTCCGTCTGTGTGAATATTCTGACATCGCGGTTACGTCCAAAACAGAAACTTGGAGAAGGCGGCGAGCATCCTCAAGCACGCCGAGAGCTCGGATGACCACTTCTACCGGGACATCATGCGGTCGGGCAAGGTGCCTCGACTGATGGAGCTGGTTCAGCGTGCAAAGGCGGAGCTTGGGGCGAAAGAGTGATCGTATCATGCACGGCATCTGTGCCATGTCGGGCACCATACGAAAAAATTAAAAAATAAAAAGAAAAGGCCGTGTCAGCACTGTTGCGCAGGTTGGTGGTGTTTGGTGTCCCATGAAAGCGATGCACTCCATCAGGGCGCGAAAAGCCCGTTGACGCGCTCTTGCATCTCACGCTGGTTCATGTTTGATAGAGGTGTGTCTCGAGTGCTGTAGGTTGATTATCTCCAGCCAGAGGAGACTCAGTGTCTTCGTCATGGCCGCCGCTGCCGCCAAGTACGCGCGGGACAAGGACTTCATCCCCATCCTCGACGCCATCGACTGTGGCCGCTACAAGCAGGGCCTGACGCTCTGCAACAAGAGCATCAAGAAGAATGCCGGCACCTTGAACTTGCTGGTTTGGATTCTACCCCCCAACCCCCCGCGTTCCGCCCCTCGTTTTTTATTTTTGGCGTTCTTCGCCCATCTGAATAGTCTAAGCCTGCTGTACTCACGCGCCGATTTCCAAACATCGCCTACCAAAACGAACGCAGGCCGCAAAGGCGTATTGCCTCGACAGGCTTGGGCACGAAGACGAGGCCATGGAGCTGTGCGCCACGGTGGCAAAGGAAAAGCCTATCGACGACACGACGCTGCAGCTGCTCTCCAACGTCTACCGGCTGCAGTCGCAACGTACGTTGCTGGCGCATGAGCGCTCTCTTTCCCGCCTGACTGTTCTGGTCTATCACTTATCGTCGCCTGAATGCCTCCGTGATCGCGCTGGACTGGTGCCCGACCACGATTTCGCTATCCTGCATGGGACAAAAAATAACAAACAAATATTTAGATGCCTTGATTGTGGGTCTGTACGAGCCAGCGGTTGAGGCAGCGCCAGCCAATGAGGAGTTTGCGAATCACCTTTTCATGGCCCACGTCCGCACCAAGAATTTCAAGGGCATTCAACTGGTTAGTGCCAATAGTTAACGAGAGTGCACGGGTTTCTCGCTCTATTTCGGATTTAGACCCTTCCCTCCACCACTTTATCCCGTCCGTCGCGCTCAAGATTTAACCGCACTTCCCCTCGCAGCTTGCCTCAAAAATGCAGAAACGTTTCAAGAGTAACAGCAACAAGTACTACTTCTGGGTCGTTATGGCGATATTCTTGCAGGCATGATAGAAACCCTGTGAAAGTGGAGTATGGTCAAGGAAAGTGACCTTGACTATTTTGTTCAGGCTATAGGTTCTGCCGGCGATCAGCAGAAGCTTCTTCTCTCGCTTGCCGAGCGTATGATGGAAAAGGCTCTTGCTGAGAAAAAGTTCTCCACCTTTGAAGGTGCGGTCGGAGCTGCAATTTTTTTATGCTTTGCTTATTTTTTTTTACATCCCGGGGGCTGAAACCCCCCCCCCCCTTCAC
>JADGKE010006552.1:0-11786 GCA_026954515.1 Cladochytrium tenue
CTCCCGACCCGCTACCTCTTGTGTTCCTATGCTTAGGCTTTACCATCCACGCTGGCAGGTCTTCGTTTGTGCATGGCCGAATTCCAAAAGTTGGCCCACTTTGCAACAATGTCGTATGGAACTCCATGGAACCACCTGATCAGACTCTTTCCCAGTGGAATTCCAGCCGCGCGCCGGAGGACCATATCACGAATTTGAGTGCACGCATCCATGCTGTGTTGATGGAATTGACCAACCAATGGCGAAGGTGTGGTGATACCGCACAGATGCGAGCGCGCGCCGTTACGCTGTCGGAGAGGTTGACGTACTTTGGTGCTACAGTTCCTGGCACGTTTTGGATCAAATTAGAGACGGAGAGCGTATTCGCGCTTGTCCATGGACGGCCGTTGCCTGAATGGGCTGCAGTGGTCGACTTGTTTGCAAAGCATCACAATGCAGTCTGCTTGGCCGTGTCTTGCTTCACCAACGATTTCCTTCAGAAAATTGTGAACTACCTTGACGATCCGACCTTGGACAAAGACGCCAATGAGATGCGCGCGCAAACATTGACAGCCGAAGTATATTTCTGGAAGGCCGTTAACTCAGCAATTGCAATTGTCTTATTGGTTTCCTTGTTGCGACGCACGATGGCGAGCATCTACACCACACCTCACAGCTTGGCGTACTACGCCTTGTACGGATCCACTTTACTTATTACAGTTTCGGTCCTAATGAAACTTGCTCCGAGGTTGATGGCCGAGTCTGTGGCCACGTCGCTTTTCTCCAAAGACCTTGTACCTTATGTCCTCCAACTTGCCAACGATAGCAATGCCAGTAGCTCGATAGGAGGCGAATTTCTTTCCGACCGGCGTCTCCTTGAACTTGTATGCGAAGCGCAATTTTTCGTGCGTGATGTTGGCGATTCCTGGCCGACTGGTCATGCTATAGCAAACGCAATCGACTGTGCACTGAGAGCAGGCGGTGTACGTCTTCCGCAGATTGCACCGTTCCGGCCTGCCATTGCTGAAAACGCCTTGGATTTTTCGGTGGTGAACCGCTCGGACGACTATCCAACCGGCCTTTCTGATAAACCATCAGTGACCTCCGATTCCAGTCCTCCTCCACCCCTGCCCTCGGAGTTCTCGGCAAATGTGTCAGTGGCGACACAGGCCCAATCCCGTCTGTTCGCCTATCTAGAGAAGTTGCAGGCGATATCGGCGGCAGCCAGACTTCGACAACGAGGCTCCGACGACGATCCTCCTGGAACCATTTTGGGCAGCGTGTCCGTGAACGAACAGTATGACGGGACACCTTCCGACAGCGAGGATTTCCACCACCCTGCAGGCGACGATGAGACTTTCCATGTCGCCGGTGAGCTGGTCGACCCGATATCGGGGCTTCTCAATCTATTCGACTTTGGAATCGAGAACGAAGCTCTACGGTCTTGAGCTGCTTCGTCCAAGTTGCAGGCAATTCATCTCCGAGACACTTCCGTCGATCTTGATGGAAATCCGTTTCGGCATTGAGACGAATGTCAACGAACTGGTCTAACGATGGATTGGTTGTGCAGCTTTAACGGCGTGTTCTTTTTTGGGTTTGAATGCATATTGAAGAGTGCATTTCCTCGCTCTGCACGGGGTTAATGTAAGCCTCTCGGGCACTACATGTTACCGTGCGTCAACTAGTAAGGCGGGAGGTAGTGGGTGTGTAGGCAAGGTTTTCAGCTGAGGAAGCGTCGCGATCGACTCTCTCACCAACATAATTCACCTTGATATGTTTTGGTGGTTCATAACGTCATCCGTGCTAGCAGTTGCTTCAGCCAACTAAATATGACATTCACATCCCTCTTATTGGTTTTCGGGTTGGCTCCTCAAAATCACCTCCGACGCCCCGCCCCCATTTTGCACTAGGTTTCGTCACGCTTGGCTTTCAATCCGGTAGGTTTACGCCATACCGCTCTTTCCGACAAGATTTCGGTTCTTTTAGATAGAAATTCACACTTCCATAAACCCTAGAAAGAAAGCTAGACTCTGGTTGAGTGTAACAGTAAGGTCTATAACAATGGCAACAGGCGTCCGAAGCTTCATTGAGCCAAAAGCCCAGAGAGTCCCGATTCTTTTATCTGGCGACTTGACCAAATGCAACGTAGTACTTTGCATAAATAAGCTCGCTTTCTTGAGAAATATATTAGAGAAGAGTGTCTAATTGCCAAACAAAATAGAAACTCACTGCATTGTTGCAGGGCGTCTTCAATGAGCTGTGAGAACGTCTCTTCTGTCACGTCGAGAGCCTTCAAAAGAAAAGGCTTCATGCCATTGAAAAACTTGCGCATGTCAGCCAGAAAGAGTTGTCCGATCGGGCCGTTCCAGCCAAACTTTTCGACGTCAGTGACCTTTGGTAGGTGGATATTAATACGAACCGGGACAATCCTGACGAGACCGCGGACGTCCTCGAGTCCTAAGTCACGAAGCGAGGTTTGGATTTTCGGCCCTTGGTGATTTTATGAGGGTATAGGAAAAGAAGCGCCACTTACCGAGCGTCGGATCAACTCCGCGAGCTTCCAGTGCCGCGATTGCTACAAGTAACGCATGTCAGACCAGAGAACAATCAGCCAGTAGAAAGGACGTTTCTTGCATACCCGAGTTAAACAAGACCGAAGCAGGTCCACTGGCAACTCTTTCTTCGTCTTCTTCTGTTCCTTTCTTAAAGTGGAAAATATCAAAAGAGACCTATAACGCGTCAGGATCGTCTGCGCTGCAATTCAAAACACACCTCATGGAGTTGTATGTAGCCACCAGGTTTTGTAACTCGAATTAATTCCTTGATAACTGATGTGACAGACTCTTTTGGTAGGGCCAATACTAGCAGGCGCTTTGCAGTTGCGTGTCAGGAAAGTTGCACAAGATTGACGTACTTGATACACGAAGTCGAAAGTTCTATCCGAAACTGCCATAACTTTAGATGTGGGCATAAGTTATAAAAGACTCACATCTGAGGCCTTCCAGCACATTCCCAAGTTCAAACGTAACGTTCCTGGGCAGTTCCGCGTGCTCATACGAAACCAAGTCCTGCATCCGGTTTTACACACGATACACGCGTTTCATGCGGTTCTTACTACTCCAGTGACAGGTGCGTGCGGGAACTGCTTGGCCATATCAATGCACCAGCTGCCAGTCCCGCATCCCACGTCGAGGATCTTTGCGCAGGCTTCCTCGTTCGCAAAGAGCTCGCGCTGCGGAGTGTGAAAGTTGCCGCCGAACAGGCTGCGAATAACGACATGCTTCGGGTTGAATCAGAATCTTCGCTAATCGCAATCATCGCCCGAAGCAAAATTGGCTCAACTTCTCCTTTCCCTCAGGTGAACTCCCTCCGAAACAAGTACAAGGTGATGGCATCAACCGAACCTGCATGTGGAGGCGGGCGCGCTCGTCCGCGTCCGCGGGGAGCACGTACAGCGAGTCCTCGAACGCGTTCGCGGCTCCAAACAGGCGATCATGGCCCGTGAGGTCGCTGCGACTGCTCTGCTGAGAGGCTGCGGACCAGGTGGCAGCAGCACCGATATTCACGGCCATCCCGCTGGCGCGTGCGCTGTCGTCGGAGGGCGACGCGCGTGGAGCGGTGGCAGCGCCAACACTGACAGGGACGCCCTTTGGTGGTGGGCGCATTCGCCTGCTCTGTCGCACAGGACAACCTTCTAAATCAAGCACTAAGGGCGTGTTTCAAGCCATCCTCGGTTTTTGGCGAAAATTCAGGGCAGCCAATCAGCTTGCGCCGCGTTCGGTCTTGCACACCTTATCGTTCGGGCTCGCGACAAGACCACATCGGCCATGTGGTCTCCAAAATCGGGCTCGCTGCTGCGGGCACCTCTCCTCGGCTTTGCGTGCTGGCGGCTGCACCAGCAGTCGGACCAGCATCATCCACGCCGCCTCTTTGCGCCACCGCCAAAAGCGACAGCGGCAGTAGCAGCAGCAGCCATTGTGACGGCATCAGCCACAAAAAAGTGGCTAACAGCAACATCCCCAAGCAAACTCACACCCCCGACACCATCACTGCCAAGCATATCCACAGCAAACCCTGTATTGTGCCTCAATACCAGCTGTGACTGTATTGCTCTCGCCACTATCATCACAGCTACTGGATTGTGGCTTTACAGCCAAAAAGGAAGCGAATCTGATGGTGGTACCAGCGGCAGCATGTGCGGTTGCAACAACACATCGTCGCCCTTGACGTGCATCTCATTGGCGTTCTGAACGGTGTCTCTTTCAGCATCAGCTCAAAGAGGATCCGCCTGCTGATAGCCATCCCCACTGCTGGGTCCCCTGCCACTACCAATGCCCCGGCTGCAGCACCGAGAAGTGGTTGCACTTACTGCAGCTGTTGCTGCTGCTGCGTCATTGACTTTCGCTGCCGCTGCAGTCGTTGTCAGCACGGATCATGATGGTCGGTCTTATCACAGTTCACCCATAAGACGCTATATTATTCCCTTTTCTGGGCTTGCTGCTGCTGATCACGACGAGGCCTACGATGAATCATGGTTTAAGGATCAGTTTCGCTCACCACGGCGTGTTTTTGATCGCATTGCGAACCTTGTGCAAGAATGCTGGTCAGATGTTTTGCCTCCTTTGGGATCCAATTCGGAGTTTGACATTCGAACAAAGACTGCAGCGTGCCTTCACTACCTAATGCATAAAGGTAGCTATCAGCAGACAGGAAAACATTTTGGGATGAGTCGGGCCACTGCGATGCGTTCAACCTCTGATGTTCTCAAGGTCCTGATTAATGTTGTCAGTCCAAAAGTTATTCAACTTCCAACAACTACATCAGAAGGGCAATCGCTTGAGGATGGTTTTTTTCTCACAGCACCTTTCCACTTGCATGTCATGCTGTTGATGGAACTCTGTTTGAAATTATTCGTCCTGCTGAATATGAGGGATGGTTCTGCCGCAAAGGGTATCCTGCCATCAATGCAATGATTGTCGTCGACTACCAAATGCGCATTCGAGCCTTTTCCCTGTGACCTGGATCAGAGAATGACATGGGGGTTTATAACCGATCTCATTTTGGCCAGACAATACAAAGTAAGCTTCCACCTGGTCGGGTTGTGCTTGCTGATGCAGGTTATCAACTGTTCACACACTGCATGACTCCATATCCCATGACACCGAAGACCGTGCCGAAAAACACTACAACTACATTCACTCATCCAGTCGCATGGTTGTTGAACGGGCGATTGGTCTCTTAAAAATGCGATTTCGACGACTTGCAGGTTGTCTTGAGCAACATGGAAATGAAAACAATGGTGATCCACCAGTCACGAAAGAAGGTCCTGAGAATGCTAGTAGAATCATACAAGGGTGCTTTGTACTGCATAACATTCTCATTGATTTGGGAGAGCTACCAAACAACAACGAAATCCTTATGCCAACTGCAGAAATGGATGATGCTGTGGGAAGAAACAGGATTGGGGGGGATGCAGCGAAGGCTAAACGAGACCGCATAAAAGAATCCCTTGACATACTATCACACAAAAGGCCAAAGAAGCAATAAAGCAGTTTTCTGTCATCCTCGGTGCTTGCTTACGGCCTCTGCGAACAGCTTGCCCATGTCTTGAATATTTTTTTGTAGCACACTGCCAAGAACTTCGCCAAGAGCGGTTGTTTGCCGCTCTATAGCTGCCTCAACAACTCGCTCGGTATGAGCCCGTCCATCGGCAAGAATCAGGCCAAGCGCCTTCGTCTGGCGCTCAATAGCTGCCTCAACGACCTGTTCCATGCTGTCCTGCCCACCATTCGACGATAATGCAGCTGCTAAAGTAGTAAACCCATTCCCAACAGCTGAAAAGCCGAGTTCTAGCGACTTGGCCATCATGGAATCACGCTGTTCTTGGCGTAACTTGCGTGTTCCCGAGTCAACCGCGCCTTTTTGATTGTCATGATGGGATTCCTTGTGCTCGTCGTCACTTGTAAGGCCCATATCTTGATCTTGACCCAGATCGCCACCGTGTCCAAGTTTTTTTGCGAAAAATTGTTGGAGAAGTTCGAGTTCACTATCGTCAGGACTATGCTTGGCATCAATTGTGCAGTTGCCTGTCTTAATTGCCTGCACGCCCGATCCTGGGCGCCAGTCTTTCCACTTCTTGCACAGGCGCTTGAACCGTCCGATAACTTGCTCCTTCGTAAATGTAGTGTCATGTTCTGCATTGACAGCCTCCGTAACAATGAGCCATCCGCGTTTTTTCGCCTGGTTGTTGGACTTGTGGTTGAACAAGTTGGCCACTGATTGTTTTGTGGCGAGCAGGGTCTTTGACTGAGCAAGTGTCCATTGAGTGTTGGCTTCCGATTCGGTGACGCTGACATTGTAAATTGCCTCAGCCTCACTGTCATCATTGACCAGAGCAGCCGACACAGTCATCCTGTCCGTTGGAATGCTGGTGGGTGAAGAGGACGGAGTGCCAGCAGGTACAGTCAGCTGGTTGGACAGCTGATCAGTTGTAGGTGCAGTGATCAAAGGAGCCTCAAGCTTCCTCTTTCTAGGAGTTCCTTTAGAACGTGTCCCACTTTTAGGGCGTCCGCGTTTTCGAACAGTCAGTGTGGTTGTTCTTGTGGCAGTCATCGCAGGGCTTGAAAGCTCTTCTGATGATGGAGGTTGGGGATATGGAACGCCAGGAGTCGAGGATCCTGAGACCACAAGATCTGGGTGTGTTGGTAAAGCGACAACATCTCGAGCAGCTGTCTCTTGAGGCATAGGAGTAGATATAGAAGTCAAAATATCGTCCCGCATGGCTGGTGCGGTGGAGGCAGGACGACGTCGGCTGCTCGTCATGGCCGGTGGCGAAGCCCGAACGCGAATGCAAACTGTGTGTTCGGGCTTGGACCTCAAATTTCAAAAAATTTTAAGCCCGAACGCGGATGCGAACAGATTAAAACACGCCCTAACGGAACAACGTTGGGTCGATCCCAGCAGAAACAGAAACACAGTAACGCGAAGTGGCCAGGCGAGGGCGAAAGAAAGCTGGGGATTTGGGCCACTTTTCGAAACACATCAGGCGGCTCGCGCAAAAGTTCCCCACCGCCCGCATCAGTCGGTAGGTCCTCGGCCGACGCCTGGCAGCACAATTTGGTGACTACGACGAAGCCCGTGAGCCCAGGCGTAACTTCGGTGGGTATGGGCAAAATAGGCGGCTTCTTAAGTTGCAAAATTTCTTGTACGGGTCTCGACCGAACGCGAGCTCGATGACGGGGAGGTATCCGTTTTGGCCGTCAGGTCACCCGACATCCCAGAATCTGCTCGGGAGAGCAGCAACCCAGCGTCCCCTGATTCGAATTAAGAGACATGTTGACATTCTCCTGATTCGCTGACTCAAACCAAAGTCGCCTATGGCCACTGATTCGTCGCCACGAACAGAAAATCAGCCAGCTCCTGCAGCTGAATCCATTGACTGTCTACAATCTATGGCATTAATACAAGGCCACTGGCTCACTGTGAGATCTCCCACAAAGTGACCACCCATTTATTCATTCCTAGAAGATGAATAAGACTAAAATATGTTCAAATGACTAAATAAATAAAATATTCTGACCCAGACAGTCGTAACAAGAACACGGACTCGTCGAAGAACTGACAACAGCTCATTTGATTTAATGACTAGGAACTGAGTGCCGAATCTCTTTCTGTTTACCTTTTAATAGAAACATTTTCTCTCCTGAGGAGTCAGCGGCCGAAATTAGAGATCCAATCCTCACTATCTCAGTTATGAGTCCTGTAACTCATATTGAATTGGAGTTGGACGCTTCTAGTGGAATGGTGTAACTCGGTTGTTTTATTAGAACTCACCGTTTTGGAATCAAACTTCGGTAAAAATTCGAAATATTCAAACGCAAATTTTTGGCGAGAGGGAACGCTCGTTGTCTGCGCATGAGATATTCATTTCGTCCCCCCACAACCATTCGGTCACACCACTGACAACTCGACCCCTCAAAGCCGTTCTGTCCCGTCTCCACCATATGACTTCCTCCCCCCACACACCCAGCCGCCCTTTTCACTCGTGCAACCTGTCGCTTCTCACATTCCTGACCAACACGGGGGCGTGTTGTGCGACGCTGTGCCTTCTTTCTTTATCTGCCTTGGCCCATACGGGACGTCCCCTCCTGGTCTCTCGCCCTCCGCCTTTCTCCTTCCTTAGGTGTGTAATACATTGACAGTGAGACGCCTTTCCTTACATTTTGTGGATGGTGCTCGCCAGTGAGTCGGGGTCTGTTTGAGAACGGGTACCAACCCTAACGACTTCGTACGACTCGGTGACTAATCAATACTTTATCGCACATACAACAGATCCCCATCCAGCCAGCCCCACGGGAAGACAAGGCCGAAACAAGAACAAAACTCACCCACATTCAGCCCCCGCCCCATACATCAAACATCAAGGAGCACTTGTGACGTTAGCTCCAGCCCGCAACAGCCCCTTAGCTAGTAATCGCCGCCACAACACAAGATAACCTTAAGAACCTCCTGAAGTCATGTCGACCTCTCTGGCCATCGTCCCGTCCAGCCCTATCCCGCGGTCGGAGGCGCCCTCGCGTGCCTCACATTCAATGATCGAGCCCTCCATGATCGACGACCACGACGTCCTGCTGGACCGGCACGGCCCGAAACCCCCACTCTCCACCGAGCCGACGGTATTATCGTCGATCATAGCGGCGCTGCGGGCCAACTGGTACCTAAACATTGCGGCCGTTATCCTTTTCCCTCTTGGCGTCGTGGCACACGTGCTGAAGTGGGGTACGGTGCCATCGTTCGTCCTCAACTTCCTGGCCATCATCCCGATGTCGAAATGCCTGGACTTTACAACGGACCAACTGTCAATGCGTGTCGGCGAGACTCTAGGTGGCCTGCTGAATGCGTGCGTTTTTCTGCAGGATCTTCCTCTCCCCCCATTTTCCCCCTTCCATCTTATCTTTTTATCTTTGAACATATCAACTAAGTATTCTCTTCCATACCCATGCGGGTATTTTTCCACCTCATCCGCCATTGGTACCGAATGCAACACAGATCTTTCGGCAACGCTGTCGAACTGGTAACCACCACCTATACCGCAACTGCTAGTTCTCCTCCATGCTTCGTAAGCTCACCCAACGACCGCCTCTTTCCTTTTCGTCCAGATCATGGGCATCACCACGCTCAAAGCCGGACTTCTGCGCGTACTGCAAGCCTCGCTTATCGGTTCTATCTTGTCAAACCTCCTACTTGTACTCGGTATTTGCTTTTTCATGGGTGGATTGATGTGAGTGTGCGCAACTCTCCCCCTTCCTCACTCTACTCCCTCCTCTGTTGCGAGAGCTGAAGCGACGCCATTCTCTCCCAGTCCGTTTAAGAGAGGCAAGGTTCAAAAGTTCAGCATGGCCAACGCCAACCTAGACACGGGCCTGCTGGCCGTCGTCAGCCTTAGCTTTATCGTGCCGGCCACGTTGAATGCTGTCACAGAAAATGAGAACGGCGTGATCATCGTGTCCAGAATCACCGCCATCCTGCTGTTCCTAACCTACGTCACATTCCTGGTCTTCCACCTCTACACCAACGTGAGTTTTTCTTTGCCCGGACTGAACAGCTTTTGTAGTGACGATATGGTCCCTTCTCGCATCTCGCAGCCGGAGAATCTTCCGAGGGAGAATGTTATCAACTCGTCGTTGACCCACTACCGTCGCCCCGGCAAGGGAGTCCCGCCGTCTCGCGCGGGCTCCTCCGTAATGCTCTCCCCGATTGGGTCAATGTTGTCGCTACCGGTCATGGGCGAGGCTCTCGAGGAGGAGGAGGAAGAAAAGGAGCGGCCCGTGACGCTGATGTGGGTAGCGGCAGCGGAGCTGCTGATCGTGACGGTGCTGATCGCCGTATCGGCCGAGTTCCTGGTGGACTCGCTGGACGGACTGTCCGAGGTCATGCCTGAGACGTTCATTGGTATCATTCTGCTTCCAATAGCCAGCAACGCCTCCGGGTACGTCACTTCCGCGTCGTCCGCTATGAGGGGCAAGTTGGACCTTGCTATCGAGGTGTCGATCGGGTCGAGCATGCAGATTGGTAAAGTTCTATGCTGCTTCTACCCGTCCCACCCAAACCCTTACCATTGCACTTGTCTTAACCACAACTCCCCGCCCATTTTGGCTTTGTCGAGGATTGCGGCTAATACCCTACTTACGTGACCTCTTTTACCTTCCGGTGCCTACACGAATTTCTGGTCTATGCTAGCCCTGTTTGTGATGCCACTGATGGTGTTAGTGGGCTGGATGATCGGGCAGCCACTGACGTTAAACTTTGAGACATTCGAAACGGTGGTGCTTTTCGCGACAGTGTATGTGGTCAACTCGCTGATCCAGGACGGTGAGTCGCACTGGCTCGAGGGCTGGATGCTACTAGGTGAGTTCGGGAGCACTGTTGCATATATGATATCAGTTACAGCATTATTGACGAGTCTCTTTCTCTCTTTTTACGCCTCTTCATGCATGCCATCTCTTTCACGCACGTGACTCTGCTGGTTCCCTCTGCTCGCTTCTTGCGCACTCTCTCTCCAATGTAGCCTCATACATCATGATCGGTACTGCGTTCTACTTCGTCTAGAGGCGTCGCCCCCAAACCTTCGCCTTACACTTCAGCGAGCCACCAAGTTTATCATTACCTTCACACACTTGCTCTCTCACTCACTCACTCTCTCTCGATCTCTCACTCATGCACACTCCTACACACACACTCTCTCATTCCCTCATTCTTCCTTTATTCCCTTTTATCTTTGATCGCGGGTACCCCATCCTCCACATTCCAGATATCGCAGTCTTGTGGTCTCAATGTGGTTCTCATACCGCTTCCTCCCTAATGTTTGTTGAAATTTTTTGATGATTTTTTTCTTTCACAGCCCCTTCCCTTCCCCACACCCTTCCCATTTCATTATCTTTTTATTGCGCCCGTGGGTGGCTGCCCGCTGCCACCTTCCGACTTCATTCTTGATACTCTGAATGTGCTAGAATCAATCCCCCCGATGCCTCATGAGCATTGAATACAACCCACTCAGTGAGTGATTGCTGAAGTCGTGTTGCGGATGGTTTAATAGCCTGTGGCACTAAACAGCGACAAGCACAGCTATGCTATAAACTTGGTTTTAGCATCTAGAAACAGACCCTGGTGCCAGACCGGGGTGCGATCATATGATTGCCCATATTATATTGGGGGGTCAAAGGGGTCAAATTTGGGGCCTGCGTGATCATATGATCACCAGGCCCCCAAACACAGAAATTTGACCATGCCCAAAATTTATATCGAAAATTAACAAAATTCCTGACTCTCCAGGTCAGCCCCAGTGTGGCTGATTGTGTCTGGGTCATATGACGAAACTGTGAGGGTGTGGGATGCAGCGTGCTCTGGCCATCGCTCGCTGCGATGACTGTGACCGCGAGGTTTCACGGTCCATGACACTGAATAGCTACAAGCACAGCTATGAAATAAATTTGGTCTTGGCTTCTAGAGGCAGACTCATGGTTGTCAGTTAATTTTTGACAAATTATGACTGTAGCCATCTCTGACGGTCTTGCCAATAAAACGACCATTTTTAGGCTCTGTCTCCCACGGTCAGGTTAGACGACCTGTCTCCCCCGGTCATTTACAACAGTTGTCAGTCTCCTGTGGTCAAAACAAGTTTGCATACAGGTGCGTACGCACCCCGTACACACCTCGTACGCACCCCGTACGTCCGTATCTGCTGCCATTACCGCACCACTGATGACACCTCTACTGCTACTCAGGCTTCTGAGCTACGATCTTACATC
>JADGKE010006553.1:0-11724 GCA_026954515.1 Cladochytrium tenue
GGTGGCGGCGATGCTCCCGGCATGGATTTGTTCGCGCGGGCCATGCGCGCTCAGCAGGCCCGGCAGCAGCAGCAGCAGCAACAACATCAGCAGAATACACCCCACGAATCCCCGCGGGCAAAATCCGCCCAGTCCCGGCAGCAGCCTCAGCAGCAGCCTCAGCAGCAGCAACAGCAGCAGCAGCAGGCGGCCTCGGCTGAAGATGCGGCCGAGCGCGAGGAGCTAGCCGAGGAGCTGACCCCCGAGGAGGAGGAGCGGCAACGGCGGTGGAAGGAGCAGTCGGACAAGCAGGAGGGCCGGCGGATGGCGCAGGGCACGGCGCGTGCGCTGCTGGCGACACTGGTGGCCGGCGGGTTCACGTACGCGTTCCTTGGTATCCCGACTGCGGACGACCGCGAGGACACGTTCGCAGCCCACCACCGCCGTGTCGTCAAGAGCCTGACGTCCATATTCACCGGCAGCGGCGCCACAGCTGGCTCTGGTAACGGCGGCAGTGGCGGCTCCGACGGCAAGATCAAGCTGCTGCCGGACCCGCTCCCGGAGCCGTACCAGCGGCCGTACACTCTGTGCCTAGAACTGAACGACAACCTGGTGCACCTCGTGTGGGACGCTGAGCATGGGTGGCGCGTGTCGGCGCGGCCAGGAGTGAAGCAGCTGCTGTCATACCTGGGGCGGTTCTACGAGATTGTGATCTTCACAACATCGCAGAACTACATCGCGCAACCGGTGATCGAGACGCTGGACCCGTACCGGTACGTGATGTACAGCCTGTACCGCGACTCGACAAAGCCGCTGCACGGCAAGCACGTCAAGGACATCTCGGAGCTGAACCGGGACTTGGGCAAGGTGATTGTTGTCGACACGGACCCGGACCACTACCAGCTGCAGCCGGAGAACGGCGTGCCGCTGAAACCGTGGCGCGGCGATGACCCGGACGACTGCGAGCTGTCCAAGTTGACAAAGTTCCTGGAGGGTGAGCTTCCCTTGCTGCTATATTCACTGTGACAGTGTAGGAAAGGCCCGTGTGTATGGGATGAGGGAGGGGTTTGTTGGGCCAATGGGGGTGCTAGGTACGACCGGCTGACGCCTTGTTCCCCTTTCACGCTGCCCCAGAGCTCGCGCTTCTGGCGTCGGTGGTAAACCTGCAGGACCTGCGACCACTGCTGCGGTCGGTCAAACAGCTGGACGCCGAGGACCCGTGGCGCGGCTGGTCACTGCGCAAGGAGCAGCTGCGCGCCGACTTCGCCGCGCACGAGCGGCGCGTGCGCGGCGGCGCCACCAGTGCCCGTGCACCCGCTGTGGAGGGCGCGGCGCCGGCGGCCGCCGCTGGCCCGGCATCGTTCGCGGGCTGGGTGGCGTCGGCGGCGTCGTCGGTAGCCTCGTCGCTGTTCGGCCGCGGGCTGCAGCCCGGCGCAGCGGGAGCCAACGGCGGTGGCGGTAGTGGCGGTGGGGCTGGCCACGCGGCAGGTGCGGGCCCGGCCTCAGCGGCAGCGGCGTCGGCAGCCGGCGGCGGCGGACGGCCGGTGAACTTGATCGACATCATCGAGCAGGCCGGGCGCGAGGAGTATGCGGCGTTTGTGAAGGAGAACGCGGCGATCGTGGCGCAGGCCGAGGAGATGCGGCGCAAGCAGGAGGAGGAGCAGCGCAAGCAGCTGCAGGCCATGAAGGACAAGAAGGTGCGTGTGCTGGATCCGTTTGTGTCGGATGCCCTATCTTTCCCACCCGGCCGCTCAGCGCTCGGGTTATTATTAAACTATCCTTCCCACCGATCGACGTCAACAGCTCAAGCTTGTCGACTACATGCTCGGCGCCGGCGCCACGCCGGAAGACTCTGCTGCCGGCACAAGCGAGGCTGGCGCCACGCCCGCCCCGGCCTAGAGCCAGCCTTCGGCTATCGCACCCGCCACCACCTATCTGCCCCCTCGCCATTTCTCCCCTCACCTCACCTCACCTGACCTCCTTCCTTCCTCCCTCCACCCCCTTCCCACTTCGTCCTTTTTATCTCTCTCTTCCCCCTCCCGCTATAAGCTTTTCCTCTCCATCTCATCTGCGCAGATGCCGCGCGTAAATGGCGAGGCAGCTTCGGCAACGAGCACACGCCCACACCTGCGCGTATGCGTTGGCACCACCGTCACCTCGTGCGCGCGCCTCGTCGCCGTCAATGACGACGCGCGGCCCGTGGTGCTCGACAGTCCGCTGGCGACCATGCGCATCGTGGTGCGTGTGCGCAACTTCGTACCGGACGAACGTGCATCCGAGGCGGACGCGGGAAACGGCGTGGACGACGAAGACGAGTCTCGCGGATCTCCCGGTGTCGCGAACCCGCCGTACTGGAAGGTGGTCGACAAGAGGAGGCTGTTTTCAATACAAGTGCAGGCTAGGTTCAAGCAGGTGCGTATATTTCCCAATCCAACCATTGGTTTTTGGCGATGTGTATTGCGGGGGGAGTGGTCGGGAGGACTGGCTGGAAGGACTCGAGGGTGCATTTGTTTAAAGTGCGCAATTCAAACAAGCTGCCTGAACAAACAAACGCCCCTCCCCTCTCCCCATCTCCCTTCTGTTTTAGGAATTTTCTGGCGAAGACTTGCTGTACGGCAACTTTTGGCTGCACCGAGTCTACCAGCCGCCGCTGATCTGGATCCCCTTGAAGCTGGCCACCGTCATCGACCCCGGCTTCACCCACGACCTGGGCGGCGAGCGCCCGTGGGCCTTATCGCCCGCCGTGTCCTCCATCAGCGTCCTGGAGGTTAAGAGCGCACCAGACCCGGCCGCTGACGGCGGCAAGGCGGCGGCGCAGGCCAACGACGTGTACGACGGAATCCTAGGTCGGTGGGAGTGGAAGGACGGCGTGGATCTACAGGAGAACCACGCGCTGCTGTGGCGCGGCATGGGAGACCGGAGCGAGCGGCTGTTGGGCTCGGCGTCCGGGCACGACGTCGCGAGCGTGGCTGCGAGACGTAAGGTGGTGAAACACCGTGAGAAGCGCGCTGAGATTGCGTTCTCTAAAGACCTGGTGTACAACATGGAGGTAAGGAGAGGGTTATTTTCTGTTGGTCCAATTGAGAACTAACGGCAAATCTCCTTCTTAAAAGTTTTACGCCCCGTTTGTCGACCTCAACCGGTTCGAGCTGAACATGGGCGGGATCACCCTCGGTCTTTCTTCCTATCTCGGGCACCAACCATTCTTCTTCGGAATGAAGTCTCAGTCTTTGGGCGAGACTCTATTTTGCGTCAAGTTTGAGTTGGTTTAAAAGAGTTTCAGCAGAGGAGGGGTCGGGTGACGGTAGTAGTTTGGACGTTTTTCGGCATTAAAATTCAACTTTCAGCGCAACGGTTATTTCAGGGTTCATTTTGCACTCCACTTGAGTTGTGTCCTCTATTCCTCTCCCCGGTTTGAATATACTGCGATTCCCATTCAAGAAACCAAGGTACCACGCAGCAGAGGCTGAATTTTATCAAGCATCACAGAATTAATAATAGACAATTGGTTCTGTACACGTTTTCCTTAGTTGAATCGTTACAAATTACAGTGGCGCACAAGTTGGCGGAGTGTTTTTACAAACCGAGATTTTTTTGATTGCCACGGACCCAAAATGAGGAATATGTCACCAGAGAAACACAAACAAATCCAACACATACCTCCAATTATGTGGATTGAATCTGCCAAAATGAGTTTCAGCCTTTCTCAATTGTTTTACCCTAGCTTGAGGATGGGTTGCAATAAAAGGTTACAAAACCTCCTTCTCGCATGAAAAATGCACTTCAAGCTCCTGATTTGCCCTTCTACTGGGTTTTTCTGCTCTGTCTCATATAGTACAACATCCTTTGCGGGCTTGTTCTACTTATCATCCTCTCTTCACTTTTTCTTATCTATTTGCTTACCCATACTGCGCCAATTTTCACTTTTTCGTCAAATCTTTCTCTCCCCCACTGTTCATTGGCGCCGGGTCTTGGACGAGTAGCTCACACAGAGTTTTGGCTGGTTTATTCGAAAGCGTGAAATGTCGACCCAACTCCCCCTCTCTGACTCATTTCTTGGCACTTAACCATTCTTTGAATAGAACGTTGCAGCAGGCTTTATTTGGCATATGAAATTAACTAAGCACTCTGAGCTTCGGCTAATATGTACCGAACAGGAACAACCCTCGGCATATGACGCATACTTGTAAGATTCGCAGTTTTTTTTCTTCAGTGAGTTATCAGCTAATACCCAGAAAAATAGGAAAAGCAAAGGATGAAGGTGAAAGGATCAGAAATACCAGGATATGCGATTGTTGAAGAGAGCTAGGTACGTTATACGGCTTCAAAGGATGGAGAAGGTAATAATTGTGAAATAGTTCGTTGGATAGGGATTTTCAAACAACTTCGTCGTGCTTGTGAGTAAAAGAGTTAAATGCAGAAGGTTGCCAGTTATGAAGTCGGGACGGAGTCTCGAGCTGCGGCTGGGAATCCATTTGAATCGAACTTGTGGATGATTTTCCGGTCGATTGAGGCTTGAACGCCTCCATTTGAGCAAATGAGAAGAAGAAGAAAGCGAGAGCATTTAGAGTCCCTCCCAGCGGAACTGCAATCTGCAAGAGTTGATGCAGCATGTAAGATCACAAATTAGTCAATTTCCTGTGCTTACGCTGTAAAGAAGAAAGAGAAAAAACTGCGGATTATTGCTGTTAATGATGTTTTGGATTCGGTTGATCGTTGGGATAATCCAGTTCAGCATGAAGATGAGGACATAGATGGAAGTTCGACGAACAAATATTGTGACTCCCTTGTCGATTGGGCTTGGCGAAACGTGCGATTGGTTCGGTTGCCATTCCATGGCGGATGACGCGCCATGGCGAAGAATGTGACGCAGGTTCCTGGGCCGCCGTTGCGTTGGGGCTTTGTTGCTCAACAAACGGAGCTTTCGAACCACAAGGATGTACATGCAGGTGTTGACGATCATGGTTGTCCAGAGCGGAACGTAAAACAGATAGATGCGGAAATCATTGAATGGGGTCGAAATCCAACAATACGCGAAGTTGCCCGCCATGGCGCCGTTCCCTGTTGTCGGAAACGGAGCTCGCTGGGGAAAAATAGCAGCCAAACTTGTCGCGAACGATGCAACGCACGCGGCACCACCCCAGCAAATCGCGTGATACCATCGATGGTGCTTGTCGAGTTGTGACGCAGGCTGCTCGAAGACGACCGCCAGGAGAGATTGCACGGCCATGCACGTGTTCCACAAAGCAGAGGAGATGAAGCAAAACATGATGATGAACCCTTGGCCGGTACAAAGCGCTGGATTCGATAAGGGTCCCACGAAGAAGGCGCTAGAGTTATCACGAAGTGGTCAGTGTCGCGTCGTGTAATGAATGAGCCACCAACTCACTCTCCGATCAGGCACATCGTTGCGAGAAGGATTTCGCTGGTGCTTAGGTAAACGAGCATCCGATTCGCCGTCGTTCGAAGCCGTGGAAACCACGCGTAGCAAGTGAAAATTGATGTCGTTCCAACGATACTGAGACTCGCGCTCGTCCGAAGGGCGACCTGTATCGCGGCCATCTGACCTGGCGGGAACAAGCCGGACATGGTGGTGGAGTTGCAGAGCCCGGGAGTGACAGAGTGCGGCCAATAAAGTCGTGTCTTGGCTGATAGTAGAATGCGTCCCAGAGAGTATAGAAGAGGTGCCGAGGTTTGCTTGCAGTAGGCGAGCTGGCGTAAGGAAATGGTGGGCAGCAACGGCACCGACGTCCTCTGGTGGGTTGGTTGTTGGCGATGGGGTGCGATGGAGGAGCGGGGGCGGACAGGCCGATTGTTTTGTTTTGCTGGTGGAGGTGGGAGTGGCAGCCGGGCCTGCTGCTGCTGCTGCATTGGGCGCATGGGCCTCTGCTGCGTCAAGTTTGCCTGCCTGCTGCTCCACCTGGCGAATCGAACTGGGCTAGATACACAATCGGCTGAGTACTCACACTCTCACACTCACATACACGGGACGCACACACGCACGCACACTCGACACACACACACACACACACACACTCTCTCTCTCTCTCTCTCTCTCTCTCTCTCTCTTCCTCTTGCTCGATGCTGACCTCACGGAAACATGCTCACACACCCTTGTGCACGCACGTTCCACGCGCCACGGGGTACACCGTGCGGAATATTATTTGAGGCGCATGGGTGTGACACAATGTCGTGACAGCCGTAAATTAGTGTGGCGCATCGCTTCAGCCACCCAAATGCAGGCTCGCTGCCCGTCGGCTGCTCACTCGTCATCCGATCATTCTCTTTCGACTCCCTGGCTGCTGACCTTGCCGCAATCGGCTTCCCTTTTCCGGCTAACAAGCCCATGACGACTCGCATATCCGGAACCGCTTTTCTCTCTAATCTGGCCCTTCTTCGTATTATTCTATTTAGGGAGAGTGGCTCGGATGCTGGTGCTCATACCTTTGATACCCTTTCCCCTGCCACTTGGTTATACATTCCAATCCCATATTTCCGCATTCAAAAAAAAATATATTGTGGCAGAAGTTGTGCAATTGTGCAACGCTGAGAAAAATTGAGGCCGAGGGCACCACAAAGGCCAAGATGCTATTAATATTTAGCCTGAACGTTATTAAGGGAAGAGAGAATGAAACAGTGCATTCCAAAATAACACTGCCGACCATCACTAACGCCGACCTTTTCATCCGTCTCACATTTTTCATACGCACCCGTTTTGCCTTGTAATTTGTGTCGACATTTTCACAGAACTCAACGAACATGCTAGCAGCAGCCACGCGCAGCGTTCGTGGAATCAGCTCCAGCCTTCAGAAGGTCAATGGCTCGGCACCTAACGCATCGGTCGCCGTCACCAACGGACCGTTAGCAGTCCAGTCTGGTGATGGGGTGGATTACGTCGTCAGTGACGGTGATGACGACGAGGACGAATTCCACCATCCCCGACAGGCTCGTGTCCGATCTGGGCAGAATAGCAATCGCACTGCACTGGGTGATGCACCTCCAAAAGCTGTAGTTGACGGACTAACCGTGGATAATGATCTTGGGCTCGAGGTCTGTCGCTACGAATGTACAAAATATGTACTGAACCCGACAATGAGTCCCTAACAGTTCTCTTCCGAATATTTAGCTCGACGACCCATACAATTCAGATCCTCTGGATAACAGTGTGTATTGACTCTTACTCCAGTGCTCAAAGTTTCTCACCAATTTGGCAGATTATTGGGCAAGAAGCTCGAAAAGGCAGCAGCTAGGTCATTCTTTCTCAATATCTGGTAAATCTGTCCGATAGCATTGTTTAATCCTCGTCCCTCGCGTTTCCGCCGCTTTGCTCAATACTATTAGTACTTTTTGTCCTTGTCCTACTTGAACTGACCTTTTCTTCCCCTGACGCTTACGACATCCGACGAGAATCTCCCAGATCGTGTAGCACGCGAAGAGGATTTTGAGCGGATTGTGCGCAAACTGCAAGAAGAGAATGCTCGGTTGCGTGACGATCTAGAGAGATATACGGCAGAAACACGAGATCTTCGCCGTGCTGCTACGGACGCTGCGTCATCTGGTGGGTGGATAGCGATGATTTCTGACCTGGGCGTCACACTGCTCGCCGAGCAGCGTAACATTACCTTCACGATTTTCATTGAGATGACCTACCTTTGTACAGACGCGTTCAGCATCATCAGTGACGCTGGAGTGGCTGGTCGCGGAACTGGCGGTGTTCGAATCGAGGCTAAAATAGTGGAGCTGAGCAAACGGGTACAGAAACCCCTGAATTTATTCCTTTCCTTCGTGCAGCGGGTCGGTTCATGCTCCGTATTAACCTTCACCGAACAGATTAGGAAACTATCAATGGCTCTTGAGCGCGAACGCGCTGTGTCGGCCTCTTTAACCACTCGACTAAAGGTTTGTGAGTTCATCCTTAATCCTGGGCTCCGGTACCACAGCAACTGACGAGATTCCTTACATCTAACGTCCTCAGGCCGCCGAGGAGCAGTTACAAAATCGTGTCTCTGAGAAGTCGGATCAAGCATCAAATCAGGCTGCAGCAAATGGGCAGACACAGATCGACATCAAATCCATGCGGGAAAAGCTTGCCCAGGTGTGTCAACTGCTTCGGCTCGGAGCTCTCTTCATATTCCAAAATAACTAATCACGCCATTTAAGGCAAATCGAAAAGTCGAGGAGGAAAGAGCACAGAGCTACTTGCTTCGCACCGAGCTTCGACAAATGCAAAAATTGCTTGTGAGCGAAATAGGCGAGGATTCCGCTGGCGTCGCAAAGGTTTTTTACGTCATTTTATACAAAGTGCAAGGTTAACACCACTTGTCGTCCGCCAGTTATTATCAAACCCGACGGGCTGGAAAGGCCGTGCTCAACAGATCACTTTACTCAAGGTAGCCTCTACAAATATTATCAATATAGATTTTCTTCCTCCCAGTGCATTTTCCTAACAGTGCCTTAACATTTCAGGATAAAGTTCGGGAACTCACTGCAGCACTGCAGACTGCTGGAGCGAGAGCAGGTAGGGGAGCCGGCGACGAGGAGCCAACCGCGACCATCGCGGCTGTGGCACCCGCGGCAGAGCGGCGAGGCGCGGCAATCCGAAAGCTAGAAAATCAACGCCGGAGCGAGTTTGAGCGCGCGCTGGAGGAGTTGAAGGTTGGGATCCGTGCCTCACCTTTTGCCGCTCATTTTCTTACGTCAATCATGTCCTACTCTATTACAAACTATCAACAACTTCTCTTGCCCAAGCAGCAAACTAAAGTCACGAACGCTGATTTGGTACGCAAGTGCGAGGCCACCGCTTCGAGAACTAAGTACATAGTTTAATTTGTCGGATTTTTCTTGGGTTTTTGGATCTGATTTTTCTATCCTGCTGTCGTGACGTCACCCGTTTTCACCCACCACTTAAACCAATCTAGGTACCTCGAAAAGCAAGCAAATGAGCTCAGAAGTCGGCTCGGAGTGCTCACCGACAAGGCCGAGAAAGACGACGAGCTGGTGCGAGCGCTGCGTGAAGAGCTAGCTCGAACCGCAGCGCGGGGAAAAGACTCTGACCCACCGTCACTAGTAATCGCTTCCTCCGTATCCCACTCTGCTCGTGATGACATTCTCGTCAACAACCTGAGAAACTTGTGCGCCGAGCAGGTGCGCCGACCTGAAACCTTTCTGCCTCACTATCTCTCGCGCTTACCCTTATTGCGCATGTGATTCATATTATCCTGCCTTCAATGGCACTCTCGTACCTCGAAAAATAAACCCCCTCCGCACACAGAAATCCCAGATCCTGGAGCTAACTGGGCGGGTGGAACACCTTGAACTGGAGCTCGCGGCCACAGGCGGACACGGCGCTGAAGACAGGAGCGGGGCGGCCAACGACATCGATCCAACTGTGGCCGACCACAGCCAGGACGAGGGTGATCACGGCGACTCCACTGGAACTAATGGCTACCAGGCCACCATCCGCCGCCTGGTCCAGGAAAACCAACGCTTGAGGCGTGGGCGGAGGGCTCTGGAACAGCGGCTCGAAGGTGCTGAGGTTGCTGCTAGGATTTCCTAGCACAAAATTATGTTTTGCCGTCGCTTGCAGAGGATTGTTGTCCTCGCTCTTGCAAGGGGAGGGAAGGGAGTGGGCCGACTCATTTCAAACACGGTACAAATCTGGCAACAGGATTCGTCTTTTTCTTTAAATTGGTCGGCCTGGGTCGTTTTCCTTCTATTAGCACAACTTGCGTTGCGCGGTAGTTCAAAGTTCAAATATGTATAAAAACCGATGTTGGCAAAGTTCAATTTGGCTCTATTATAGAAAGAACATTCGAAAAAACTTGCGAGGTACGTCCGTCGCTTGAAACCTGACTGGATAGGAGATGACAGCCGGAATACGAGCAATAGTTTGAGAAGAGGAAAAGGTTTGTTGGGCAGGCAGGATTATGTAATAATCGGTGTGGAGGTCCAGAAAGACTGGTGAGTGGTATTATGTAAGAGCATGGGCTTTATGGTCGCAGGCCTCGCGTACTTATGCAATGTATATTGTAAGATAGTCAGAGATACACGCGACCTCCCCGGTATCGTCATCAATGATCTCAACGGTGTCCAAGGTATGAAAGTCTCCGCCGACGGCCACGAAATGTAAATGAGCCAACTGGCACGATTTAGAGGGAAGTGGGCTTAGGAAATGTCAGTGACTATGAGGAGTTAAATAAAGAGTTCAGAAGTTCTGACTTCAGTTTGAGATCCTGGTCCAGACAGACCACCGAGCAGTCATCCACGTCAGATAAATTCAATGAAAGCAAGAAATCTGCGAAAGCATGGATCCTATTAGGATATATTTCAATTCCTTGGCTCTCACCGTCCCGCGGTAGGTCGAGCTCGCCCCAAAGTCGAGGACTGATGTGGATAAGTTGAAATGGTGCTTAGATTAGAGATGGCCAAAAAGTCGAAAGTAGCAACTCTGGTTGGATGGGAGATGGCCAAAAGTCGAAAGTAGCAACTCTGGTTGGATGGGATTCAGGTTAACTGACATTGGACGCGAGTGACGCCTTTGAGGTTTTGGCGGTACGCGAAGGGTGATGTTGCGTGTCCTTGCAGACTGGTTTACAACGAGGACATGAACAGTGAAAATGCGGCGCGCTTGAACGGCAGACGCCACTATCGAACGGTGACGACACAGAATGTGGAGGTATGGAAGGGGTGTTGTATTTTTGAAACCAAGTTTGATTAATATGAGGAACGCTATTGTTGTCATCCGAGTATTACGTGCGAATGAGACCTCAAGGTCGCCGGTGGATTCCATAGCAGGACTCGAGGGCCAGCGGGTCGGGCGCGTCGGAAGTGGTAGCGGTAGTGGTGATGGTATTAGGAAGCGACGACCGGGCGACAGAGAGAGACTGGCGTGTGGCACCACTGATCCTAGCAGATGCGGCTCGATCAGCGCGTGCCAGCGGGACGACATGCGCTGCCCACGCGTGCCGGGCAAACTGCACGACAGGTCCAGCGACACGCTCAGAAATCCAGGGGCGGAAACGCTGCCACCAAAATCTGCTGGCGGATATGCCACACTGGAGCGCCCTCTGTCGCGCTGTGGCCCACTGGCATTCAGACCGGGCCGAAGATCACACATGGATGTGACCGAGTACAGTAGGCTGACGCAGTCCCAAGACTTGAGCTCGAGTGGGCAACCCTGGCGCGGAGGTGGGAATAGCAACCAAATGGAGAGTTTGATGGCGGTTGGATCAACCGTAAGAGTGAGGGACGACAATAAAACTGCAGAAAAAAAGATGGCAAAAAGTACCGGAGCTCCCATAGAAGATATGATGCAGTCACTCATTTCCGTATTCAAGTGTTGGATCATGACAACCGCCTTATCATCGAGGAGGGTCTTAAGGCTCAATGCCATAAGACACTTGTTGGGGACTGAGTTGACCATTTGCAAGGACACAGATAGGGGCGGTGTAACGGGTAGAGTTCTTTTAAATATCTTTGGTGGCACCGAGTGCATTTGTGCGGTCTGCCTCCGGTACTGGAACGGCAGGCGATGGACTGGAAGACTATCCTGGTTAAAAAGAGGATCTGCCAAATGATGGAAGTTAGAGAAGCGCGACGAACTCCCGTGAGAAATTTCTGACCTTCAGCCAGCCCTGCAAAAAGATTCACGGCGTCAAAATCCTCTGTTTCGCAGTAGTCGCCCATCCCATCTCTTCGCGCGCTGTCGACCACTGCCACAGGTTGAACAGTCACAGTCAAAGTAAG
>JADGKE010006554.1:829-11690 GCA_026954515.1 Cladochytrium tenue
CCCGCTCCCCCGTGTCGCACGCCGCTCTCCCGTGCCTGGCACCCCAACAAACAAAAAAAAAAAAAAAAAAAACGATAAAGATAGAGAGGTATGGGTCGAGGGCGGATAGGGTGGATTTTCTAGGGGCCCCAGAGCCCGCCAGATCCACCCTTTCGACCCTTTCGGGGGTACAACCAGGTTCATATGGGCGATCATATGATCCCACGCCAGTCTGGCACCAGGATGAGGTGAGAGAGTGCATGTTTTTGTGTAGTACTTGTGAGTAGAAGACTGTCGGTGTGTGGGTGTTGGATATTTTGGTATGACTGACAGATATTATTCATATCATACATACCATACTATACATGGCATGTTAGGTAGGATGGATAAAGTATTTGTAGGCTAGGGTGAGGTTGGGTTGGGTTGTAAGGTAGGTATGTACTTAGTGCCCTTTGATAGATACCTAGTCTATCTTAGCTACCATACTGTACCATACCATACTGTACCATACAATATATACCATATCGTACCATACTATACTACACCTACCATACCATACCATACCGTACCATACTATACACATACCATATATATGAGCTATCGTATATTGTACTGTGCCTACCATACTGTGCCATACTGTACCATACAATGTACAATTAGGTCTCAGCCTTTTCAAGACACTCCCCTAACCTAATCTTAACCCTGATCCCTGACCCCAGAACCGGAAACCTTTAAACTCGAAATAGGCTTTTTTCACCTGTGGGTGCTCTGAGCAAAAGTTGCAGCCGCGGCCAAACACGGAAGTCAGGAATGTGTAGTCTGACATTGCGATCCTGGCAGGATCGGGCCAGCCGTCGGCCTCCCGCACCTTCCGCCACGTCCTCTTCCCTAGGACTTCGCGCGGGTCGAGTATGTCGCGCACGACCTTGCACGACCGCGATAGTGCCAGCGCCGCCGCCGGGCCGACGAACTCGACGATCGTGGCAACTAGCGTCAACAGCAGGTCTGTCAGCTTTGTGGACGAGCCCGCAGCCACACTCCGAACGTGCGTCATCTGGCGTTTAGCTGCCGTGCTGCTGCCGCGGGGCTCCCTCGTTGCAGTTGCGGCGCCTTCGCTGCCATCTGCCTTGGCAGTGCGCCTAGTAGCACGAGGAGCCTTGGCGGACGGCCGCGTGCGTCGAAGGCGCTCGGGAAGATGTAGGAAATCTGGTAAAATGCTGAATGGCGAACTCATCATCACTCAACTTCTCTTCTGTTTGTTGGAGTGAAAGTTGCGTGATAATTAAGGTGATGCGGGTCAACTGCGCTAGGTTGTCACTATGCAACGCTACGTAATTTTGGCCAGTGACCGACCAGTGCATTCAGTATTGGTTCGATACAGAAAAGATGAGAACCACAGCAACTGTGATAATATTGTCACTAACGTAGGTGTCATGATGGAGTTTGGTTCCTGTGGCTTGACAGCGTGGTACGTGACAGCAAGATTGCGACTGCAGCGTCACAACTGCTGAGTGTGTCATGCCGCTGTCACCAAAGTGGTACCACCACCCTAGAAGTTGACAGCACATTTCTCGGTGCCCGCCAGCCCTTGCACTTGTTAAAACTGTTCGTGGCGACGCCGGACAGTTTTGACTCGCCCAGGCAGCTCTCACAGTCCAGACAGCTCTTGGTGCGCACTAATGTGGGAGCACGTATGTCGGTGTGCGATTTATATTATTCTGCAAAAACACATCTGTCAGTTGCTCTCACTGACCTCTTGAGGATCTCTGTTTGTGGCCAAACTCCATCAAGTTCATTTAAGATATATAATCAATCATCAGCAGGAACCTCGCCACTCACAACAGACTCAGAAAAGACTTGAAGGGTAAGAGCCAACCTAACCCGAGCCTTCGCAGGTTTTCCCTCCCGTACAACATCCAAGAACACATCCCTCGCCTCAATCCACCCCACGACAACACGAAAAGGTAATTTCACAACAACATTGATCACTTTCGAGTTTTGGGATGAATTAAGTGGAAAGTACTGCAGTATAGCTTGTGATTCAGGGTCAGAAATCACATTTGTCTTGGTGCCATCGAGCCAGTAGGTCGCCTTTCGAGCCTCTGAATGAAACGATACACGAAGGTATTGACCGTCACCCGAAACCTTGTAGGAGACCTTGAATTGTGACAGTCGATTGATAAGGACCAAAATCCGCTGCTTCTCGTCGTCGACCGCATATGGTATTACTTCAATCAGGTCTACAATGGGAGTAGAAGCCCAAGTTTCGTCAAACTTGATAGGACTTGCTGGCTTGGCGGGTTGACTCATAGCCACCGTTGTAATAATGGATTCATTCTTGCCGGTGGGCTTCTCGTTCTCTTTGCCGCATTCTTGGGTGGGATTATTTATCGTAGTGCCGTCTGCAATAAGGGTAGACGGGAGCAATACCGGCCCCGATGGAGTTTTCGCCTTTTCTGAGAACACATTAGATTGCTTTTAACACTGGTATATGTGCATACTTGACTGTTCGGCTTCGTCAACTTCGTCAGTGATGACTTTTCGGATTTTTTTACTTATGGTCGATGCTGTGAACCCACCAAACAACTCCTCACGGGCTGTCTTTATATCCTTTACGCTTGCCAATGGATTCTCCTCAAGAATCATTGACAAAGCTTTGTCATGTACTGTGCTCCACAGTCGCTTAGGGGGCATTGGTCTTGATGCGTGACGTTCTCAGATACCTAGCCATCCTTTTAATGAAGAGTTTGGTGGAGAACGGCAAAGAAGAGCAGCCAAGTGACAAGATTCGCCGAGCTTCTACTTCTATTACGTTCCATTCCATCATGTCAGTCTCCGTCTCTGAGATTGACCTTGTGGCACAGCGTGTGGGAAATTCGTGCGCAGTCTGTGTCTATCCTCTGCATGCCAAGAAACCTGTGGGATAGGATAGCAACTGAGTGGCTGCACTTCCGACATCTTGCAGACCAGTTGTCTGCATTTCCCACATCTTGATGAGTACGGGTCTGTGGCTAGGTCTCACATTTCACCAGCCGTCAGGTCGAGCTGTGGGAAATCTGGATTTCCCACAGCTTGACCGTGCACCAGCAGTCATTTGAGACTCAGCGACAGACAGCGGTTTTTCAAGATGTGGGAAGTTTGAAATAGGTGATTGGCAAGATGTAGGAATCCCAGACCAGCTGACAGGCAGACATAGCGTCGCGTCTGGCTTGTCAGCTGACAAATGCATTTGCAAATACCTTTGGGTATAAATGGCGACCCCCTGCAGGCACTTGACACAAAAATGGAGCTTGCAGTTCGTGCAGCCCTTGAGGAGAGTGCATCTCCAATAGTTGGTTTTCGGCGTTCTACATCAGAGTCAAACAGATGGATAGAGCGCTTCTTGGCATGCTTTGGCGTCCCACTTCAAGTCTGCTGTGATACGTGGGTCGAAATTTCGCATCACAATGGGAAGATATCTACGGATCACCTCCTTTGGGGCCTGTACTTCCTCAAGACATACCCGACTGTCCGGGCTGGTGCTGCCAAGTTCAGTGTCGATGAGAAAACGTTCTCAAAATGGACCAAGGAGGTGATAAAGCTCATCAGCGAGATGAAAGTGGTGAGCAGATCATCGGTGGCAATGGTGCAAGCTAATCAGGTTTAGATTGACTTTCAGGATCGTACAATTAATTGGGACTGCAAAACTCCGTCTTGTTACATTGACAGAATTGATTGTCCTGTTCAAGAACAGCGACCAATGCGCAGGGCTGATTACAGCCACAAGTTCTCACATGCGGGGCTACGTTATCAAGTAGCAACAGCATTACATGTTTCCGGAGGTGTACCCTGTGGCTCATGGCCAGATATTCAAATGGCACGAGAAAGTCTTGTGCAATTTCTTGGTGAAGGTGAAATGGTTGCAGCTGATCTTGGATATCGCGAAAACAATGGACAAGGGCGCTTTATAACACCCGTTAGAGTCAAGCGCAGCGCTGTAACGGAGGAAATCAAGAACCATAACAAGTTATTCAAGAGGATGCAAGCTCGCCATGAAACAGTAAACAAACGCCTTAAAGATTTTCATGTGCTGCGAAACATGTTTCGTGGGTGTCGTGAGGACCACACAAAATGTTTTTTTGCATGTGCCAACTTAGTGCAGTTGACCTTACGACATCACCCTCTATTTTCTTTGTAAGGATTTTGTTGGTTGTTGGTAACAATTACAATAAACATTTTTTTTAGAAACATCCCGTATCTTCCCTTGGGTGATTCAGATTCCCACAGCTTATCCCAACAACACGCCTCAAGATGTAGAAGTGTGAGTAGCCAGTTATTCTTTAAGTATTGAGGGTAGTCACTGCTAGCGGGTGGATTACTCATGCACTGTGCGACGTGGGGTTCAGCATACTCTCCCATTTGAAATAGACAGTGGGAGGGGCATATTTCGAAGTACAACGCCCCAAAATGGTAGTAGAGCGTGGTACACTTCAAAGCTCAAGAATTGTTTTTATGAGAGCTGACTCACTGCTGTTAAGTTGTTGTTTGGTGAATATATGATAAACAGCTAAAATTAAATAAGGTTTAAATGAATCCAATTCATTCTAAACTTTAAGAGAAAGCGACCAGGACCGGTACCACTAGCTGCCCTAATCTTGGACAGCAAGAATGCCAGGATACGGTTAGACAATGAGGAGCTGTTAGCAAGAATGAGGCCAAACTATATAACGCATGCCGCTCAAATTAAGGTGAATCCTACGATGTTACAAACCTAAGCTGTGATAATGAGAATCATTTGCTGGAGAGAGATCGCGGATAGTTTCAGGTTGAGTTGAAAATATTTTTCTGAAATTGTCGCGTGTTTCACAAAAAAAACCCTGTATTTCCCACAACTTCCAGCCAGGTCGTGGGGCCAAGTTTTATTCGACCTGATCTCCGCGGGATGCATTCGCAATCCTGGATGGTGGGCATGGCCGCGTACGCGGTCGCCGTGTTGCCGCTGGCTGGCGCCGCTGCCAGCTCTGCAGTCGCCACTAGCGGCCCGGCCCTGTACGTCGCACCTCTTGCCGTCTCCACCAATGCCACCGCAAGTTCAGTCCACATACCCGACCCGTCCTCGCCTCAGCTGCCCCAACAACCTCCACCGCACACTCACCCGTGGCCGGCCACACCCACCGCCGCCGAGTTCGCCTTGATCATGGCCGTCGCCGCCGCTGCCTATGTCGCTGTCGCTGCTGCCTTCTACTACGTTGACGTGCGCGCCTGGTATGCCCGGAGCGCGCGCGCTGCCTCTGCTGCAGGTGGCGGCGGCGGGCTTACCGGTGGGTTTGTGCGTGTGCTCGGCGACGAGCCCGGTGACGCGCCAGAAGGCGAAGTGGAGAATGACGATGACGACGACGCGGCCGGGGGGGATGCGGCGACGGCTGCATATGCTTACGATACCATCACGCTGGCGTCGTGGGGCACGGTGGCATCGGCGATCCTCACCACGTTGGCCGAGGTGGCTCGCTGGGTGCTGGTGGCGAGGGAGACCGAATCGGGCGCGCTGTCCAACTTGGCCGAAGCTATCACGCTCCTGTCGCTGGTAAGCGTCATAGCCTTGTTATTGCTGGAATGTCTCCTTGTTTCGAGATACAAGACGCAAAAGTGCTTGGTTTCTAATTGCTTGTTACTTCCCCGCTCACAACCCTGACCTCGGACTTTTCTCGCCCCCCCCCCCCTCGCACCCAAAGTCGATTATGACGGTCACTTGCCTGGGTTCGACGTTCGCAAAGACGCAGGACGCTCCGTCTCTTTCGGCACAGACCGTCCTGTTTGCATTCCTTATGTTCCTGCCCTCGGCCGTCGACCTCGCCCACATATACGTCATGTACAACGGCGTGCCGGGCCGCCAAACGTCGCCCCACGCCGTAGCTCTTTTTTGGGCTGACGCTGCCGTCGCCTTACTCTCGGCCACGCTGGGCGTGAGCGCGCATGTGCGCCTGCTTGCAGAAATCTGGCGTGATGAGGATCAACTGGCGAGCAAGGCTGGAGCGAATGAGGTGAGAATGCGTATCTGACCTCGCACTTGCCTCATATGTACCCTCGACACATCATGTTCACTGTTTTTTTTTTGTATCGCATTTTTCTAATGGTTGCTATGTTCAAAGGTTACTCACGAAGATGGAGCTTCGAGCATTTCTTTGATGACATTCTCGTGGCTAAACCCGCTTATTTCTCTCGGGTCCAAACGAGCGTTGACTGCCGAGGACCTGTGGGCTCTCAAGAACAGCGACCTTTCAGCAAATGTTCGCATCACTTTCAGGAAGCACAGAGCTGCGGGGTGGTCGCTTCTTGCATCGCTTATGCTCAGCGTGTTGCCGCTCGCGTTGTTCCTGTGGGCGATTGGCTTAATTACCGCGATCTTGCAATTTTCCACTCCATTGTACGTGACCGCTCGTTTTTTACTTTGACTCGAAGATCTCTTTGGCTTAATGAACTGATTAATGGACTTTTCTCCACTTTCGCAGCTTCATGAATATGATACTCCGGTGGTTCGAATTGGAGGACCGCGTCATTCTGCAGGGCCTGGCATTCGTGTTGGCCATGTTCGCCTGCAATGTCATCAAGGTCGTTCTTGAAGGCCAACAGTATTTCCTCTTTCGCCGCGTCGGCATTCAGCTCCGGTCCATCCTCGTCGGCGAGATCTACGCGAAGAGCTTGCGCCGCGTCGCAGGCGTTGCCCCAGCATCTTCGTCTGTGGCGAATGAGGACAGTACCGAGAAAAAGTCAGAGACTGCAGCAGACGCCTCGACCGTGAGCGTCTTACCTAAAATACGCTGTGATTTACTGACTCTTCTTTGCGGTTGTTGCAGGGAAAAGTTGTGACCATCATGTCCGTGGATGCGGAGCGCGTACGAGACTTCATGAGTTACTCTAACCGAATCGTCATAAAGACACCACTTGCCACCATTCTGGCCGTGTCGGGTCTGATTTATGTCATGGGTGTTTCAGCGTTGTTTGGACTGGCTGCCCTTTTGATCAGCGTTCCCATAGCTTCCTTTTTGGGTTACCTTATCACAAAGGTCCAAGATGATTTGATGACTTCTACGGACAAGCGTGTAAATGCTGTCAACGAGGTTTGGCGAACTTGAACGACATGTGTCATTTTCTAAAAACCGCAATCGTACTGTCCGCTTAGATGCTGAATGGTATTCGAATCATAAAGTGTTAGTTCCACCGATCGTTTTTGCGAGTATCTCCCCGCTGACACTGAAAGTACAGACTTTGCGTGGGAAAATCAATTCACGGAAAAGATCACCTTGCTCCGAAAGCAAGAGCTGTTCAACCTACTTCGGCTGTGGGGCTGGTACATTGGCTTTGGCACTGTCACCTACTCTGCCGGCTTGGTGGCGGCATTTGTGACCTTTGCATCTTACACCTATGTGTTCGGGCACTCGCTGGACGCCTCAACAGCATTCACGGCTCTGAACCTCGTCAATGCAGTGATGGAGGTATTTGCCATGCTTCCGTACGACGTCAGCTCCGCGCTGCAGGCCAAAGTCTCGATCGACCGCATTGCAAAGTTCCTAGAAGAAACCGAACTGGAGCGCTTCCGCACGCAGCACGTGCCGGATCCGGCTACGTCCGACGTTGAAGTGCCAGAAGCGGGGGAAAAGGCCAAGGATCCTGTTATCGGCTTCACCGACGCGTCGTTTTGCTACTTCAGCTCTAACGAGTCGTCGCAAGCTGCTCCGCCTCCGTCAAGGGCAGAGGCTTCCTCAGACGCGACAGCACGAGATGCGGCTGACGAAGAAAGCGCACTCCTGGCTCCAGAAGGGGCAACCGCCGGCCCGCGGTTCCGTCTGTCGAACCTCAATTTGGCCTTTAAACTCAGCGGATTAAACGTCGTTTGCGGTCCCACTGGCTCTGGGAAATCATCCCTCTGCTTGGCCCTCCTCGGAGGTGAGATTTGGAATTCTTAGCCATTATATCATTTCCATTACTTTACCCCCAATTATCGCGTAGAGATGAAAACTATCGAAGGCAAGGCGTTACTTGGTCGGGCCAGTGGGGGCAAGCTTCCAACGGTTGCCTATGTTGCTCAGACTGCATGGCTTCTGAACGCGACGATCAGGGACAACATTATCCTTGGCTCCGAGTATGACCCGGTTCGGTACTCGCAGGTGGTGGAAGCGTGCGCGCTCGTTCGTGACTTCCAAACCCTGGAAGGCGGTGATCTGACAGAAATTGGCGAAAAGTAAGTGCCGCATTTTTGTTCCGCATTCTTGTGTGTCTGATTGTAATATTCTCGTATAGGGGCGTGAATGTGTCCGGCGGCCAAAAGCAGCGCATTTCGCTCGCGCGCGCCGTCTGTAAGTTCATATGGCAAGACTCTTGCCCTGCATTGATTCTTCTGAACTCCCGTTCAACAGATTCGAATGCAAACATCGTTATATTAGACGACCCCCTATCGGCCATGGACGCCCCCACTGCTCGTCACCTCATGAACAAGGCGATTCTGGGACCACTTTTGGCCGGGAGGACGACGATTCTTGTGACGCACGCACTTCCGCTCGCGCTTCCTAGTGCCGACTATGTGGCTGTGATGAAGGACGGTACCTGCGTGTCCTCCGGCTCATCCGCTCAGGTGTTGGCCGACCCTATCGCGGCGGCGATCATCGGACAGGAGATTTCAGCGCCACAAGGCGGCGATGCCGAGGAGCCTGCGCAGCCAAAGGCGGAGAGCGGCCCGGGAGAGCCGAAGGGCAAGGCGCCGGAGGGGAGCGACAAGACCGACGCAGCAGCAGCGCCGTCAGAGGCGCTGAAGGTGGTTTCGGATGCTAAGGGTACGCAGCTGGTGGCCAAGGAGGACAAGGCGACCGGGTCGGTCTCGTCGGCCGTGTACCTGGCCTACTTCACAGCGGCCGGCGGCGTGTCATTCATGGTGCCGTTCGTGCTATCCTTCTGGCTAGTGCTGGGCGTCCAGTTCACTAGCGACTTTTGGCTGAAGCTATGGACAGAAAAGTACAGCGAGGTGAAGGCCACCACTGGCGGCGCGAACGCCTCGGCCGCAGCCTGGGATTACGGCAGCAATGTGTACGGCCTGGCGTACCAGTTGGTCGTCGGCAGCGGGTACGACGGCGAATTGGCGCTGTCCGGGGCGGCCACTTTTCCACGGCTTGTGTCGGGCCGGCTCGCTGAAGTCTTCAACGCGGCTGGATTGTACACGCACAGCACCGCGGCCCTCGTCCTGGGCGAGGAGTTCGATGTCCTTTACTACATAGGAATTTGTGAGTAGATTTTTTTTGGCCTCGCTCTTTGTGTTTTCTTTCACCTTGTTTGCTCACAACGGACGCGTTCTCTTGACCGCACCGGCCAACACCTCGAAAAGATGGTTTGCTGGGGCTTCTCGTCATTTTCGTGCAGTCGCTGAGCACGCTGGTGTTCGTGATTGGCTCCTACTTTGCGTCGATGCGCCTCCACCTCCTCCTCCTGCGCGCTATCCTAGGGGCGCCGCTGCGTTTCTTTGAGGTATGTAGAATGCTAACTTAGTTGAACGCTGCTTCATCCCACCTCCCTCCTTTGGTCTTCCTTTGTTCGTGTTTTTTTTTTGCTTTGCCTTAATTTTTTGCTGTTCTTCCTCTCCGAACTCCATCACCAGGTGACGCCGATCGGCCGGATCCTGAACCGCATCTCTAAGGATATGAGCACAGTGGACCAAAACGTGATGCAGTCTGTGCACATGTTCCTGTCGAAGGTGTTCAAGGGCCTTTGTATCCTTGGCGTCGTCGGATTCGGTTCATGGCCGTTTCTCATCGTCGTGCTGCCCGTCGGTGAGAAATTCGCTATGATTTCTCTCATCTATTTTTTTTTGCTGGCTCCCTGTCAATTAGTACTTGCTTCTGGAAGCCAGCACACTTTCACTATGTGTTTCGATCCATGTTTTTTACCCCATTACCCAACCGCCCATCCACTTTCCCCTGTCGCCTAGTTTGGATTGCTTACCGGGTTGGAACGCTGTACCTAAACGCCTCGCGGGAACTCAAGCGCCTCGAGTCTGTTTCGCGGTCACCAATCTACTCTCAGGTTAGCTCTGGGAGTCCATCATTTGCGGTGCCGCTCACCATCTTGAATAGTTCTCCGAGACCTTGACTGGAGCCCAAACAATTCGAGCGTATGGCTGGCCTTTCACTCTCACCCACCTAGCCCGCTCCCTCTTCCTTTTTTACTCCTTATCCAGTTGACTTGGATTTCTAAGCCTGTTTTTTAAGTTATCGCCAGGAAGAGCGATTTTTACTTCAGAATGACGCCAAGACCGACTTTAATGGACGTTCGTTCTACTTGCTTTGTGAGATTAATACTCCCCCCTCCCCGGCACTTTCAAAGGCTATTTTGTATTAGTTTGGTTCTCATTTATTCGACCCTCCCGTTACGAACATTCATAGGGGCGGCCAACCGCTGGCTCTGTCTGCGTACCGATATGATCTCGGCTGTCGTGGTCCTGCTGGCCGGCGTGTCGGTGGTTCTGGGCGGGCCGTCCGTGACACCGGGTTGGGCCGGGCTGATCCTGCTGTATGCGACGCAGCTCTCGGATGCGCTGCAGTGGATCATTAGGACTCACGCGGAAATGGAGATGAGCATGAACTCGGTCGAGCGCTGCGTGGAATATTCGGAGGTGGAGCAGGAGCCGGCTGCCATTGTGGAGGGAGCGCGTCCGGGAGACGAGGTTCGTCCTCCTCCTGTCACCTCGCCACCCTTTCCACCCCTCTTTACCTCAAAATTTGTGCTTCTTGAGTTTTGAAACACCTTGCTTCAAACCTCGACTAATGCGCTGGTAGTGGCCAGAACAAGGAGTTGTGAATATGAAGGACTTGTCGGTGCGATACGCGCCGGATCTTCCCCTTGTTCTTAAGAAGCTCAA
>JADGKE010006555.1:0-11659 GCA_026954515.1 Cladochytrium tenue
GAGTAAGAGTGATGGCTATAAAAACGTGGTTCCAAAGTGTGCCAAGACTTTCGCCTCCACCAACCCCCTCCCTCTCCGTTTTCCCCACACAACTTTCCACCATCCCGTTCGGCTCAAAAATCGGGCTCTAAAGAAATGCCAATGATAAGAGTGGGCGGTGTGGGAACTGGTAGGAAGATGTGGATTTCGAAAGGGAAGAGAGAGGGGAGAAGGAAGGAGGGGGGGGGTGTGCGAATGCTAGCGATGACGGTAACGAAAAACTTGGGCGATACGAAATTGAGATCGGTGGGGAGCAAAGCCGTGAATGCTAACATAAGGGATGGGCGAAATTCAATGCGGCAGGGTCCATCGACCCGCAGCAGCAGCGGCGGTTGCGTATTCAACCATCGAGCGGTCGTCGAGCGGCCCCGAGTACGAGCCTGCAGAGGCGGCGGCAGCAGCCGCAGCCGCTATGGCGGCCGCTGAGTCGTCGCCACTAACTCCGGAGCCGACCGAGTGAGAAGGCCCACCGCCACCGTCGCTGGCGTCGGTGTTGGTGGCGGCGCTGGCTGCGCCGTCAGCCAGTAATGACTCCATACGGTAGCTGCGGCGGCCCGTGCGCGCAGAGGCTGAGGGTACGGCGAGGGTCGACGATCCTGACGAGGATGACGACGAAGACGAAGACGACGACGACGACGACGACGCGGCGGCAGCGGAGGCCAAGTGCGGCAACGGCGGTGGCACTGGGTGATGGTGCTGCTGCTGAGAGGGCTCCCCGTAGCCGTGACTGTGGGGGTCCGAGTAGTGGAAACGGAACTGCAACGCCCCAGCGGCTGCGCGGTAGTTTGGTTGCTGCGGCGCCGGTGTTGCACCCATTGCCGCGGCCGCCGTCGATGGCTGCGGCGGCGGAAAGTATTCCAACTGATGCGGCGGGGCGCGCTCATGGTGATACTCGCGCGCGCCAAAGGCCGGCTCACCTGCCGCCACCGCGTGGATGTGGAGGTGGTGTGGCAGGGAGTGCTGGCCCGAGGGCCGGTGGTAAAGCGGATGAGGCAGCGACGCCGGGTCGATGAGCGAGAGAGCCCTCCAAGGCGGCTGGCCGCGCGTGTCGTGCACGAACGGGACACTGCCGGCTGCTGCCGAGGGGTGTGGCAAGAGCGCCTGTAGCGAGTGGCGCTGATGCTGCTGCTGGGGGGGGTGGTGGTAGTGGTGTTGGTGATGGTGGCGGCTAGCATGGTCACCGGCGTGAAAGGGGTCGGAGAACACCGGGTGTACGCCGGCGTCTACCAAGCCGCCGCCGTCGCGAAGCGCTGGATGCTGCATATGGACAGAGGAATAAAAGCCGCCTTCGACGTGGGACCTTGTCGCGCGAAGATCGGTCGAACCGCTATGCGGTCGCAAACGAAGAGGGTCCGCAGCTTGGAACCCGGGATCGTCGAACCCAGCGGCATCTCCTGGCGCGCGGTGGCGACCACCCGGTGGGAGCGGTCCGTTGGCAGGAGGCGCCTGTGCATGGTCCCTCGAAGGTTGAGGAGGTTGACCATGTGGGGGCAGGTCGTCTTGCTGCATTTCCTGCCTAAAATCCCCACCATCGCCGTCACTGCCGTCACCTTGGTCGTCCGGATCGTCAACGTCGCCGTCGCCCGGTCCCTCCACCCTGCTGTTTGGCTCGATGTCCTCCCCAAAATCGAGGACCTCAAACCACGTGGCGCCGCCTTCCCGTTGCATCGCAGTAACCAGCCGCCGTTCGTCCATACGCACGCGCCAAACACCTTGGATGCCGGAGAGGACGTCACGTAAAAAGTGACCATGCACAGCCTCAGGTCCATGTGGACCTTGTGTGTAGGCGAAGCCGGGACCCCACGATCTCGACTCTGTAGCGGATCCAGGATTATTGAGCACTGGATGCTGCGCAAGCACGCCCGAGCCGCCAGGATCCGTAGATGATAACTCCCATAGTTTAACACCACCTTCGGCGCCAGAAACAATTCGGTTCAGTTTGGCATCATGGTGGAAACATGTAATGGGCGCGTTGTGTCCAGTGAGCGTTGCAAGGCACTGCCCAGTAATCGGAGACCATATTTTGAGGGTCATATCCGCTGCTGCAGATATTAGGTATTTTGGCGACAGTTCTAGAAGTCCTACAAGAGAAGTATGGCCTAAGAGAAATTACATGTTAGTACAGCCCAAAAAGACCCATCACGCTTCTTTTACCTTCAAGTAAGAACAGCGAAGCCCCAGTCTTTGTACACCAAACGCGTACCGACGCATCCAGGCTGCCACTGACGGCTCTTTGCAACTCGTGACAGTAGCCAACGCTGTATACACGTTCGCGGTGGCCCCTGCATATCTGGGTGCAGTTCCCCGTGACTAGGTCCCACACTCGAACAGTGCTATCATAGGACCCCGACACCAGAACTCGGCCGTGACCGGCTATAGCACGCACACTTGCGGTGTGCCCGTTTAATGTGTGAAGTGCATACGGGTTCGTTCCCGCAGGAGCTGCACCACCGGGAGCTGTGGCATGGTATCGAGGGTCCGTCTTGGGGTTCGGGAGTCGCCAAACTCGCAAAGTGGCATCACGGGAGCCTGTCACCACGATAGGAAATGGAAGACCCGCATCTTCGGGAGAATCTCTGGAACCTGACGGCGTAGATAGACCAAATTTGGAACTAAAAGGCGGAGAAATAATCAGAAGGCACCGGACCGTGGAGGTATGGCCATCGAAAGTATGGGTGCATTCGCCAGTGTCCATGTCCCACACACGGACGGTTCGATCAGTAGAGCCAGACACGAGAGCATCTCCCCAGTACTGCAAAGCCCATACGCCACCATCATGACCAGTAAGCTTTTTGCGAACTGTCCCGGTGTTTGTATCAAAAATATGAATTGACTGATCATCCGACCTGTTTTGAAAAAATCATAAGTTTGGCGCCAAAACTCAAGTGAGAGTAGAAACATACCCAGACACAATCTTGTCGTCATCGAATTGCAAGCAAGTCACCACATTATTGCCATGGCCCGGAAACGATATAGTCTTGTGGCGCCCGTGGAGCCAGTTGAGGCGCATTCTGTGGTGGCGTCGAACTAACTTCTTATGAAGACATGGAACGAGAGATGCCACTTGATTAAGCGATACATTCGCGAGTGACCGCCGTAGCATTTCAGACACAACCGCTAAGGAGGGTTTTCCCTCGGATGGAAGTTCGCCCTGCTGAAGAGGTGGAGAGAGTGGCCTTACGGCGGTTGCCGACAAACTGGACGTTGTAGAGAGGGAGTCGTCATCCATATCGACATCTTCAGAATCTGGCGCGATGCTGGGCGCAAAAGATTCCGAACGGTGGAGGTCACCGTCCTGTGCTAAGGATGCTAAGGCGATCCGTCCTGCAGGATCTACCGAAAGAGCTCCAATGATTTCTTCGCACACTTCTCGCTCATCGTACCAATCTTCGCTCACGAGACGGCGTTTCCAAATAGCCAGTTCGGCGCCCGTGCCTTCGATGACGTGCCTCCAAACCCTTGACACGCAAGCGCAACGACCAAGAGAACCAAGATCGAGGTAGTTCAGAACTTGGTAGCTCAGTTCCACAGGAAGAAGGGCGAGGAAGTCCCGCTTCAGGGTCGGGCGAACCACTGACGAAACAAATTCGAGAGTCGACGCCGGGGAATTTCGTAAGAGTTGGACAAGAACAAACGATTGCAGTTCCTCGGGCATCTCGTCGAACGACGATATGATCGAAGGGATGTCCGAGAGGTTCACAGCCTGCACAGGAAATGCGGATGGGTTGGAGGCCGACTGGTTTGATACTCCAGGAGAGCCAGAAACAGCCAACAAACGAGTACGATCGCGCCTGCCCTGAACTGGCCGTTGGTGGAAGCCATCTGTTGGGGGCAGAGGTGGCCGGAAGCTTGGCGCGCTGCCTCCTGTTGGTGACATAGTCGGACTGGGCAGATTTGCTGGTCCGTCGGTGTCCACCGAAATATCGACGTTCGGTGATGTGCGGCGCCTTGGATGAGAAGCGGCAGGTGCAGCTTCGGCATCTGGAAAGGGCGTCAACGGTACAACATGTTTCACCGCAATGCTTTGAGGAGTAGGAAGAGTCTTGGCGGTTGGTAAGGTTGAAAGCGACGATGATGGGACAGCCGCAGTAATCATAGCAGCTTGATGGAGCTCTCTCGTCCTCTTCCTTGGACCCTTGACGGGCGACTCTAAGGAATGTGGCGAAGCGGGATCCGCAGAAGCGGCTTCCAAGTACTCTATATCGCCCTGGAAACTGTCAGGAGACTGCTTGATCAAGGATCCAGTACTCACCTCTGCACTGTTCGGTTCCGCGTCCAAATTGCGTTGGTAGCTCGGTATACCGTCTCTGTCGATACAAAACTTCTTCAGAGTGGCCGGAATTGGAGTGTCCGCAAGGGGGTATTCAAGCACGCCGTCCGTAGGTAGAGAGATAGGCTTGTCGGTCTTTTGAGCCAAGGATATATCTGCAAGGGAGGTAGAGTTTGTGCGAACAAGAGACTGTCCATGTGACCGTCGGGGGATTGGGAGATCGCAATATGGATATTTGATCAGTCGAGATCTACAGCGATGACCTGGGAGTGGGATAAGGCCTACAGTTGTAACCACGACAGGTGCAAGTGAGAAGATAGCAGCAGTCGTGCGTCGTTCTGACGAATGGAAGGTCGGGCCGATGGTGGCAGTCTTAGATCTTCGTCCAGAAAAGATACTGGCGGATGAATTCGGGAACTGGTGGTGACTGAGGTGAAGCGGGTTGCTATTACGGCTGTGCGAGCCGGAGTTGCGGTGATGGCCGATGCCGGGAGGGCCCGCTCCCACCGCTCCTGCCTGCATAAGAAAGGTTTGGATAGCAGCTGCCTGCCGATGGCAAAGATAAGACGATAGAGGCGGGTATCTAGGTAAGCGCAGGACTTCAAAGAAAAGAGAAAAGGCAAAACCCACCACCAAACAGGCAGTGTTCGATGCCGATTACTAACGGATGCGAATATGGTATCACTGTCGAGGCTCGCGCTCGTACCGCGTCTATTTCGAGAAACCTCAAAATGTTAGCCAGCCGTTCAGCCATCTCCAGCACTCGCACCCCACCGCCAGTCCACAGCCTGCCGCCTACCCACATACGCATCAGCCCACAACTGATTCCTCATCCCATTTCTCATTCGCCACGACGCCCTACCCACATGTTGCTCCCGGGGCTGTGACGTACCTCTGCTTGACTGCGGGTGGCGGAACAAAAAGAAGCGGTCCAGTACCTGCTGGGGAGGCAAAGGAAGGTGGGGGAGAAGGCCAAATTTGGGCCTGTCTGCCTGATAGGCCTGTGCAAGCGCTGATGACCCAAAAAGCAACGCCAAACCACGGGGCCGATCTGCGCATTTTGCCACCAGTTGATACTATACTATACTATACTATTAATGATACCGGTGCCGTGTTCCCACACGCCACACCACCCAATGCCCTCGCCCATATAAAAGGCCAGGCGCGTCCCACGCTCAAAAGATATTCAAACTCGCCCGTCAACATCCGCTGCTATCCGCTGTCCCCTGCCTGTCCTTCCTCCCTTCCCTCCAAGGACGTTAGACACCCAAGCACCCAGCTGCTGAAACGACATGCTAGCAGAGGATCAGGTCGTGGCAGATGCCGATGTCCTTCAGGATGAAGATGCAGACGAGTTTCAGGTCACCCTTCCAGGCCTATCTCTCGACGAAGATTAACTATCTGTTTCTTGTTTCTTGCATTTTTACTGTGTGGCAAACAGAATCCGGTGAGTCGGCCCGTTTGCTTGCATTGCCGCTCCTACGTGCCTGTCAATAGCCGGCCGTCACACGATGTTGATTTATTTTCCTTTCATATTTTCCTTTCAGGACTTTATGGAGATTGACAAGCTTCAGGGAATGGGTATAAACGCTGCAGACATCACTAAGTTGAAACAAGCCGGCCTGCAAACAATCAGAGTAACGTCTAGTGCTCCTCTTCTTATTTTCTATACTACATTTCGTGACTAAAGTATGTTGATTTTTTCCCCACCGAATCCTCAACTTCATAGTCTGTCCAAATGACGACCGTAAGCCGACCGACCTCCGCTTATATGATACTGAATATGCCCAAAAGGTCAGAAACCTCTCCAAGATAAAGGGCATGACAGAAGCAAAGATTGAAAAGATCAAGGAAGCCGCCATCAAGCTCCTTCCGTCGGGCTTTCAAACTGGCATGGAATACTCTCTCAAGCGCCGCCACGTCGTCCGCATTTCTACCGGAGCCAAGGAGCTCGACAACATTCTCGGTGGCGGGGTCGAAAGTGCCAGCATCACGGAGGCCTTTGGTGAGTTTCGGACTGGCAAGACGCAGCTTGCGCACACTCTGTGTGTCGTCGCTCAGTTACCCCTATCGATGGGGGGTGCAAATGGAAAGGTAACGCTTCATTCCACGTCCCGTCGTATCACCTTTGTTTTTGCTATCCAAGCCCCTGAACCACATTTTCAAGGTGGCGTTCATCGATACCGAAGGCACATTCCGCGACGACCGAATCCGGGCTATCGCCTCACGCTTCGGCGTCGACGGCGAGGCTGCGTTGGAAAATATCAGCATCGCCAGGGCCTTCAACTCGGAACAGCAGATGGACCTTCTGGTGGACGTGGCCGCACGCATGGCAGACGGCGGGGACTACAGGCTCCTCGTCATCGACAGCATCATCGCGCTATTCCGCACCGACTACTGTGGTCGCGGAGAACTCGCCGAGCGGCAGCAAAAGCTCAACCAGATGCTTGCGCGCCTCATGCGCATCAGCGAGGAGTTCAACGTTGCAGTATTCATCACGAACCAAATGTGCTCCGACCCAGGTGCAGGACCTGCCTTCTTCGTCCTGGCCATCCTTTTTTTCCTTACGCATTCATACGCTAATCCATGTTTTCGTCGTTAACATTCAAGCGGGCGGACTGACGTTCGTGGCGGACCCCAAGAAACCGATCGGCGGCCACGTTTTGGCCCACGCATCTACAACCAGATTGTACCTCCGCAAGGGTCGAGGAGAGACGAGAATTTGCCGCATCTGGGACTCCCCGTGAGTGTCTCATTTCGCACGTGGGGTGCAAACGCCTTCAACCTTCACTAACCCGGTCGAGGAAATTATCAGATCAGTCCCAGAAGCTGAAGCCAGTCAGTTTGCAATGTTCTTTTTTTATTTCCTCAAATAAGAACCAAGCTAACATTATTCAACCTTGTTGCAGTGTATCAAATATCGGAAGGCGGAATCATCGACGCCAAGGACTAGGCGCCGGTTCTTACTTTCGCGACAGACTGCTGCTTTGGGCTTTGTTAAATGAAGGGGAGCAGGCTGTGGTGGTGTGTTTGCTGGAAAAAAAGTCGAAAAGCTCGTGGAAATAGTGATTTTGAAGCCTCCTTCGTTTGGCAGTTCAATCTGTTGAAGTGGCGGATACAGTGGCGGTACTTCCGATTTTCCCAAGCAGGTGCGGGAACGGGCCAGTAACTATCGGATTCGCGCGCATCACATCTAGAGGAGCGTAGCTTCCAGTAGAGAAACCTAGCCTAATAGAGTCAGGCGGAGGTGGGAAAACGTCGGTGAAAGTATGTTTGCGGTCAGTTAGTCTGGACATGAGGATTTGCCAACTTGCGACCTGCAAGCAAGGCAGCAGTTTAAAGTGATACGGAGGAAAGAGTGGCAGCAGAATCTATTACCTCTCTCGCGTCGACGTCGGTCTCTGCTTGCCGCCACCAACGTCTGGGTGAGGCACGGGTGGTGGCACGATGCGCCGCAGCGTCCGGTGTGCCGGCCACGCCTTGGTGCCCCCGACCTGCACTGCCGGCGCCGAAGCTGCCCGCCTCACGTATTCCTGAAGCCGCGTATCATCGGCCGCCCACGCCTCGCCTGCCACGCCTTGCATGTACGCTCGTAGCTCGTCTGCCTCTCGTTCATGCGCGGCTGCTTCTACGTGGTCGGCTGAGCGGCGGGACGCCGTGTCAGCTGTGCGAGCGCGGTGTACATTGTTCTGAAATGCAACGGTGAGGAGGGAGGTTGAAGCATTAAAATGATCAGTCCTACCATCTGTGACAGGTGGATTCGCTGTAGCTCGAGCCCTTCTTTACGCGCGCGCTCTCTCTGCGCGGCCCTTTCGCGCATGGCTTCGGCATGCTCCTTGCGATGGTGCTCAAGTTCGGCCCGCTCAGCAGCCTTTTGCGACACTCGCCTCTGCTCTTCTTGTTTTTTCTATGAAGGCGTTGCGGAGACGAAAAAAAAGTAAAGACGAAAGGGCATTGCATGTGTTAGCACGGGCACAGGAATACCGGTTGGTGGCAGAGAATAGCAGACACTGGAACTTCCCCCTTCGCCCCCATTCTCGCTCTTCATCTCCCCACAGCAAAAACGTACACTTTCTTCATATGCCTTCTTGAGCTCCTCTTGCTGCGCGCGTCGACGCTCCTCGCGGCGTTCCTCTTCAGCCTTGACCTGGGCGTCACGCGCCGCGACCGCACGCTCGATCTGCGCCTCCAGCACAGCCCCGCTGCGCCGCGCATGTTTCGCCGCGGCCTCGGCTGCCGCCACCCCGGCGCGCTCGCGCTCTCGTATCACCTCTCTGGCGCCATTAAGTATTAGACGGAACAAAAAGTGTCAGGTTTAAATCCATACCCCCCCTCCTTTCTTCTTCCCCGAAACTTCGATCCTACCCCGAGGGCAAGCGACGCGAACCGCCAGCCGCACGATTTTCACCCACCTTATCCGCTCCTTCTCCGCCTCCTTTCGCCACGCCGCCTGTCGTCGCTTCCTCTCAACCCAGTCTTCGGCCCCGACGCGCGCCGCCTCCTCCGCCTCGCGCTCTGCGCACTCCCGCCGCCGAGCCTCCTCGCGTGCGCGCCCCAGCTCCGCTCGCATTTCCACCGCTCGCTGCTGCTGCCGCCGCCGCCCAGCCTCCCGCGCGGCAGCCGCTGCCGCCTCTTCGGCCGCCGTCGCCTCCTGAGCGTCGGCGATCTCTGCCGCCCGACGCGCCACTTCGGCGCAGCGCTGAGCTTGCGCTTGCTGCTGCTGCGTGTGCGCTGTCATTGCTGCCACTGCACGTCGTTGACGCTCCGTCGCAGCCTCGTCATCCTCGGTATTGAAGGTGCTGGTCTGAGGCAACCCCGCTGTCGCTGGCCGCGGGGGCCAACCACCCATTACTGGGCTGCTGCACTCTGCTGCCGCTGCCGCTGCGCTCCGTGCCCGCTTGAGTTGCACCTGGAGATCGCGTTCCTAAGGATCACGGTCCAGTCAGGTCTTACTCTCGAACCGCCCCCAAACGATCTGATCCCGCACTTCCTTTACCTTCAACACCTCGTACAGTAGCACTTTGCTGTGGAACGCGCGAACATCATCCCTGTTGTTCCTCTGTAGCTCCCGGGCGCGGTCCACCGCCGCCTGTCTTCGCCGCGCCTCCTCTGCCGCGTGCTGCCTGTCCACCTCCTCCCGCCGCCGCTCTTCCTCCGCTTGCCGTTGCTCCCGCGCCGCGAGACGCGCCCGACGCTGCCCGGCTACCGTGTTGGACCAGTTCTGCACCCGAGCCCGAGATTTTTGGCGCAGGAGTTCGTGCTGTGGTTAGGATCGCGAGAGTGAATGGTCTCTGTTAGCGAGATATTGAGATATCATTATAGAAGGGAAGAATGTTGATAGGAAAATTATAGGGAAGCGATTTTACGGGGAATATAGAGGGATAACATGATGGGGAAGGTGGGAAGGTGGGAGAAACGCCGGATGGCGATGAGGACGAGGAGGAAGCTCAGATCCGATCCCTCACATCTTCACGAATCGACTGTCGTAGGACGTGTTCCGGCCCGGCACCACAGCTCTCGAGCGTAAGGCGCTTGAGCTCAAGCGCGCTTACCACCACGACATCGGCGTTGCTGCCAGCGTCTATCTGCATCCTGTGGTGCAAACCTGTGAAACGAATTCTAGGTTTGTCAATTGAGTTCGTTGGACAACCTCTGTCATAAGATTCGGTATGCGGAAACACGTAATTAGTTCCCTTCGCCTCCTCGCCCAACTACAATACTGACAACAGGAGGAGAGAGTTGGAGATGCGAACTGATGGGCCAAAATGGTCGAGTAGTGCTGGTGGTGGAGAGAAAAAGCGATTGATAGGCCTAGCCCTTGGGATCACACCGATAATGTATTATACCACACGTAAGACATGCCACGGCCCAAGAGTGTTTGCTTCAGAAGAGGCATGAGGGTGGGAGAGGAAATGAATAAGGTCATTATGCAGGAAGATGGCGAGGAGGCAGAAGGAGGTGACAACGGAGAATAACTGGGCAGGAAGATGCGGCAGCGGGCATGGGCAGAAAGAGGAACAGTGGAGGAATGCAACGAAGATAAGATGAAGAAAGCTCAAAGCCACTAACACGGTCAACGCAACAGAAGCACGGGTGTGGTTGTAGCGATTAAAGGTATCTGACTGAAAATGGCCGAGACGCGCTCAGCATACCCCGCTGCAGAATCTGAAGAAATAACATACAGTACGAAATGCAGGCCGAGAGAAGGGCGAAGGAAGGTAGAATGCAAACAAACTACGGGGGAGCAGCAGAATCATCGTCGGGGAGGAGAGTAGGCATGTCGAACATGGCGAAGGGAGCGGGAGAGTACGCGATTGAGGGAACGAGCGTGGCGCGAAGAGAAGAAACGTCAAAAGCGGCCGACAATTGTCGCACCAGAGGTCCATGTCATAGGTCAGGTTGGGAAAGCGTGCATTGTACCCATCACTCCTGAACGCAGCAATCTCATCGAACGCGCTCTTTCACGCGCCTATCACGGCTTAGTGACTCGTATACTTCCTCGCACTCACTGCTCTCGTAGGCCCTTCTCCTATTGTGTAAGTAAACCCTAAGGGAAAAGGGAGGGCTCGCTTTACCGAACCGTACCACAGCCAGCTGCCACCTGGATGACAGCCCCAGGCACCGCGGCCGCCTCCACGGCCGCCTCCGCTGCCACCCCGCCTATAGCCTCCTCTCCGTCTGTCTCACCGCTACTCTCACTGCCGCACGAGGCCCTCTGGCGCATCTTCGTCGCCTCCGACTCGCCAAAGCTGGTCTTCAACCTGCTGCCGCAGGTCTGCCGCCGTTTCCACGACGTCGTCCGCTCTTTCGCCGTGCCCACCCTGGCCCACTTGGACCTCGTTGCCGACGACGACCCCGAGGACCCCATCCCGCGGACCGACGCCCTGCTCTATATCCCCGAACCTGCACGCCTCCTCAACTCTTTTCGTATCATTCGCCTCCGCCAGAGCTGCTCGTCGCCGTCCAGGGCAGCCGTGCCACCGCAGACCGTCTCAGCTTCAGTGGATCTGCATGTCACAGACGGCGACGCCCACGTCGTCCACGTTGCTGCCGAACGCTACATGCGGATCCACATCGCCGCCATACCGCCAAACCCGGATTCGCTGGTCGCGTACACGAAGGATCTTCTGCGCCGGAACGCTTTTGGCCCATTTGCCTTCAATGGACTCTCTGTGAACATCATTATTGGAAATGTCCAGGTTTGTTCTCGTGGTTTCCCTTTTGTAGGACTGATGCTAACGAGACTCTTTTTTTATCGACACGCGAACAAACGGGATCAAAGGTGAAGAGCCGCCGGGTTGGCCCTGGTGCCTCCGAAATCACTGGGTCTTTTCTCCGGGCTTTGTCGCC
>JADGKE010006556.1:0-11640 GCA_026954515.1 Cladochytrium tenue
GGCATAGTTACAGCGGGCCGGGCGAGACGGCCTTTACGCGTGTGAAACTAAATTGAGGACTGAGAAAGGAAAGGGCGCGGGGAGAGAGAGACATTGCTACGCGGGCTCGAAAATGGAAGGGGTTACACGATTGATATGTGGCTCGCCGCAATTTGGCCTGCAGAAGAGGGGGGAGGGGGGCTGATGTACATCAGCTCGAACCCGAGTTGGCGGCACTACGGAAGACGCGGAGGAACGACCTCGCACCCCCACCACCGCTGCTGCTTCCCGTGCTGCTGCCCGCCGTCGCCGAATTGGTCGAAACGCTGCCGCCGCTGCGGTAAGTCTGTTTTATCTCGAATGTGCGGGACGTGTACGGCGTCAGCTCGACGACGCTGCCGCCTGCGCCCCCGCCGCCGCCGCCACCACTGCCGCCGCTTCGCATCACGTCGGTGCTGCGCCGCGGCAGCGGCCGCTCCACTACCACGGACGCGATAGCGCCGTCCTCTGACCGCCTGCCTTGTGGCAGCGGAGGCGGTGTCTGAGAGCTGGGCGACGGGCCACCGCTAGCGCTGACGGAATAGGGAGACTGCGGTCGGCGCTGCTGCGGCGGCTGTTGATCCCGAAGCGGACTACTGACGCTTCGGAAGCGCAGGTCGCGGCGCGGCGACGCCACCGGCGCGGCGTATGCCACTGCTTCGTCGTGCGGCGGGACCTGAGGCTGCGGCTGCGGCGGTGGCGGCGTAGCAGGGCTGGTCCGAGCGGAGGTAGCGGCGGTGGCAACCTCGTCAAATGTGACGGGGGAGGACGAGTAGGGCGACGGCCAGGCGGCAGCGACGGAGCTCCCGCGGGGCTGCGGAGGCAACGACGAGCCTTGCTGTTGCTGTTGCTGCTGCTGTGCGGAGTCTGCCAGGTTCTCGGCGCGCTGCATGGCGGCCATGCGCTGGGCGTGCAGGACGCTCGGGGCGACCGGGGCGAGGGACGAAGTGCGTCCGGCGATCCGGAACGGCGGCGGGGTGACGGGGGAGCGGTGCGGCGGATTCGACGACGATGTGGGAGAGTCGCCTGGGCCGTCGTGCGGATGCTGCGGATGCGGCGGCAGCGGAAAGGCTGGCGATGACGGCTTGCGACGGGCTGAGTCGCCCGACCGTGTAGTGCCTGCAATGCTAACCACTGGCGACGGCGTACGCGCCGGCGAGCCGCTCCTGGGGGCGGTTGCGCGGCTCTGAAGCTCCAACTTCTCTAGCAGCGACAGCGCGTCCTGGGCCTGGGCGAGCAGCGCGGCGGGGATGACCACGGTCGGGTGCGAAGGGGTAGGGGTCGACGGGTTGGTGCTACTCGTCGTGAAGCTGGTTGGGGTTGCAGAAGTGGGCGAGATACGTCGTTGGAACGGCTCGACACCCGAGATCAGCGACGAGGTTGCAGTCGTGCCGCTCACTTTGGGTGAGGCACCGATCGCGTCGCCGCGGAATGTCGGTGTCGTCAGTGTGGTGGACGATGAAGCTACCGACGATGACGACGGTAGAGGCGGTGAAAACAGCTGATGTTGGCTTTGGTGGGCGTGGTGGTGCTGTTGCTGCTGCTGCTGCTGCTGCTGGCCCACCCGGTTCCGGCGCCGAGAGCGAAACTGCGAAATGCAAAGCTTGGCGGCAGCAGCCCAGGACGCCAGCGCCTCGGGCGACGCACACTTCAGAGTCCACACGCGGTATTCAACGGCGGGAAGGTCCGGGCGCGGGTCGGCGGCGCGCACCAGCGTCTTGATGTCCAACGCCAACGGATCCTCGTCCGATGGCGCAGCGGACGAGGTGGCGTCGAGGGCAAGGAAGCCTATGGCCGGGCCGGCGACGGAGATCGGATCGCGGAAGGCGTGCACGGCGTCGTGGGCCAGCACCACGAAGCGGCGCTTCCAGAACGCTTCGCCCGTCGAGCTGGACGATGACAGCTTGAGCAGCACGCCTGCTTTGAACACAGTCGCGCGGCCCTGCCGCTGCAACTCCTGCAGCGCGTCCCACGTCACCGGTGGCGCCACCGTAGTCGTCGACACCAGCAGCTGCGCCGCGGCTGCAGCCGCGGCCGTGCCGCCCGATGCTGCCGACGACACAGATGGCGCCCGGCTTGGCGAGAGCCGGCCTGCCGGCAGCAGCGTCGACGGATCCGCATCTTCCTGCTGCGGCGGCGGTGGAGGTGGAGGTGGTAGTGGTTGCGGCGGGGTCAGGGCAGAGCCAGTCAGAAATAGTGGGGTCTGCTGCTGCTGCTGCTGCTGCTGCTGCGAAGACGGCGCGGGTGCCGGCGACAGGCCAGCGCCATACATTCGCATGACGTCCTGCATCTGGCGGTCGGAAAAGCTGCTGCCGCTGCTGCCGTTGCTGGCGGCGCTGGTAGCCGCGCTGACGACCGACGACGCCATGGTTGGTCGACCGAGGCGGGCCGGCGGCGTAGTTGGTGCTAACTGTGTTGGTGGCGGCAGCGGCGGCGTCGGTGTGCGGTGGTGGGGGCGGGGGGCGGAGAAGCGGGCCTCGTCAGGAAACAGAAAAACGATTACCCCACTGCCTGCTGCTTGCTGCATCTGGCGACTTCCTGTCAGTCTGGCTATCTGGCCCGCTGACGGTAGTAACAGCCTCTGTCCTCTGTGTATGTCTGTCTGTCTGTCTGTCGTCCCCAGTCTGAGAATAAATAAAGGCATTTAACAACAAACAACAGCATCCGCTTGTGTCACAGTTTTGTGCTTGTATCACCCCATCGGTTTTATGGCTGCGACAATCGGCAAATTTTCCGACAGAAGTTGTTCTTGGCAGCACGAACTTTGGCCCCAAAGCCGCAAAAGCTGCAAATAATTTTCTTATTTTTATTGATTGTTGTACATTATATAGGCGCCTCACAAAAATGGCAGAATGCTTCAGAATCAGCTTGTCCAGGAGGAGGTGAGATAGCAATTTATAAGTGACATGAAAAACCTCCAAATCTCAACATGTATAAACTGATAGAAGTGTAGCCCTGTTTAGGTCTGGATTTGTGGGAAGCGAAACACCTCAGTATCAAAAAATATTCATCTAAGTTTGTGACCCACTGTATGTAAAGGGTGAGGACTTCAGTCTTGGAGCCCTATAAAAACAACTGGAAAGCTGCTAACATTGTTTTTCAAATTCCACCGCACTGTACTACAACATCCTTTTCTGTTTGTGCCAGCCATGCCATACCATTTGATCTTGCCTGGGCTAATCGTGGACTTCCAAGGGGCAGCCCCAGACAAAAAGGGTTTGGATTCTTGCAACTTCCATGAAGGAGCTGTCCAATTACTTATTATTGGAAAACGATCTGTTGTCCTGGGGACTATTCTATTTCTTAATATCATTCTTTATGCTCCACATCTGCACAATCTTCTCCCATTTGACACTCACCCTCCTTACCTTCATCATCTGACACTGAAGTCCCTCTCATTTGTCGTTGCCGTTCAACTGCCACCCAGCAGCGGCGGCTTTGGTGGACGATAACACGGGGTGTATATGGACAAGAGTGTAAGTGAGTCGGCCATACAGTGAGCCTGTGTGAGCGGGAGGTGGGCGGCGTCGGCTGCGTCTGCGTTCGCGTCGTCGTCTTCATCAACATCAATGGCGTCGTGATCTCGTACCGCAGCATCTAACCGACGAGGAGGACGTCGCAACAGCGCCAGCAGCAGCCGTGTTAGCCGTTGCAAGTGCAAAAGGCAAGATAGCGCGTCATCAGTGTAGGCGACGAGTTGCTTTGGCTGGCGAAGGAGGCTAAGGCGCAGCAGCGCAAGAGGGAAATGAGAATGTTCTGGGGCGCGTGCCACGCACTGTATGACGCCGGTTTAGTTGGCCGGGAACGCGCGTCAGCCGCCAGGTCTGCTTCGCAATCTTGTCGGCGTCTGTGTGTGGCTGGCTGCCCTCAAGGCGGGCCTCAGCGGCGTGTTGTTAGGAAGGGTGTCTTGTGGTTTGATGGAATCAAAACACGTGATACGGAAACCTTTCTTCAGCCTCCCCAAACAACGCACGTGTGGCATGAAAAATGGCCGATATATCCCTAATTTGGGAAGAGGGACTGTCACTCCCGCCCTGAACCCATGCCATGTGCGCCGAGTGCACAACCAGATAAGAGCCCCGTGTGTTACACAGTTTCAGGAAGTGAACACAACACACAAAGCACACAAAGCACACATAGCACACACACACACACACACACGTACACATTCTCTCTCTACAGCGCGCACACACACGAAGCAGCACCTCGCCAGTCTGCCGCCCTTCAGCCATGACCCGAGCACGCCACGCCACACCACCACGCGGGAGCACGCGGTGGCGGGGCCCAGCAACACAGCAAGACCTCAAAAGGGCGGCCTCCCCCGTCACACCCGACCAGCACAATCTCTGCCGCCGCTGCCGTCGTCGTCACAGTCGCCATGACCAAAGCTGGCACCACCGCCGTCGCCGCGATGGCTGCGCTAACTGCGCTGGTCGCTGTGGGCGTCCCCGCCCCTGTCGCCGCCACATTCGACTTCCCCGAGCCGGTCTCCGTTGCGTCTTCCTCCCGCGCCATTCACACGGACAAGGCCCTCGTCGAGTTTCCTGCCGGCTCCAGCTGCGACGCAAAGGCGACCGTCGAGGCACACCTTTCCTCTCTGGGCCTGGGCTTCCGTGAACGCTACTTCATTAACACCGACTTGTTCTGCGGCTACTCGTTCGCGCTCGAGGATTCCTCCGTGTCGGGTGGGTTCTCTATATAATTCTTACGCTCCTTTCAAGCGCATGTAAACACACCCCCAACTCTCTCCAACTCTCCTCCTCTCTCCCCTTACACCTTCCCCCTCTACCTCTCTTTCCCCTCTATCCCTCTTTGTCTTCCTCTTCCCCTTATTCTCTTGACCCTAGTGTCTCTAATACCATGCTCAAATCTGACCGACCATGCTTGTATATATTTCAGCATATGATGCCGTCTCGGACATTTCGGGCGCGGTGGACACCTTCCGCGTCATCTCGCGAGAACGGCCTAAGGTTGTCAGCGCCTCTGCTGCTACCGACGACGTCTCCACCCCCATGCACAACTTGACTGGTGTCACTGCCGCACGCGCAGCCGGTTACACTGGTGAGGGCATCAAGGTCGCTTTTATCGACACGGGTGTGTACTACCTCCATCCTGCTCTTGGAGGCGGCTTCGGCCCCGGTTTCAAGGTTGCCTTCGGATACGACCTTGTCGGCGACGGCTACTTCAGCGGGAACCTTACCGTCGTTCCGGACGACGACCCGCTCGACAACTGCTCGACAGAGTCGCACGGCACCCACGTCGCCGGCATTATTGCCGCTGACGCCACGGCCATCACAGAGTCCGGATTCGTCCCGGCGTTCCCCTTCACGGGCGTCGCTCCCTCTGCCACCCTCGGTGCCTACCGCGTTTTCGGCTGCGAGGCCGACTCCACCGAAACCGACGTCATCACGGCCGCTATCTACATGGCCGCGAACGACGGCGCAAACATCATCAGCTTGTCGCTGGGCGGCGGGCCTGCCTACAACGACGAGTCAGACGCTATCGCTGCCGCCCGTGTCGGTGCCCACGGCCACTTTGTCCTGGGCGCGAACGGTAACGACGGTGCGGCCGGTATCTTCGCCAACGGCGACCCCGGTGATTCTGCTGGCGGCTTCGGTATCGCCTCCTTCGACAACTACGAGGAGCCGCTGCCGTCTCTCTTCCTCGGCGACACGGCGTACGCCTACTCTCTCGGAACGTTGAACGGCAGTTTCAACTATCCCCAGACGCTCGATATCTTCGTCAACAATGCCAACGCCCCCGCTGACGGAGTCGTCGATGACGGCTGCACCAGTGTTGGTGCTGGTGCCGCTGGCAAGACCGCCCTGCTCTACTGGGGTTCTGGTTGCGGCTCCAAGGGGCGGTGCGACAATGCGGCGGCCGCCGGTGCTGTCGCCTGCCTGATCTACTCCAACACCGAGACCATTGTTTCAATCTACGGCAGCGCTCTGATTCCCTCGGCGTCTACCACGAACGAGTTCGGCCTTGCATACCTAGCATCCGCTGGCACCGTCAAGATCACAACCGACCAGTCCATCTTTGGCATTCTAACTGGCGGCACCGTTTCGGACTTTTCTTCACCCGGCCCCGACCCTGAGCTCAACATTAAGCCTGACCTCGGCGGTATCGGAGGTAGTGTCTACTCCACCATCTCCAAGCATGCCGAGACTGCCGAGAGCTACAACGAGCCGTACGCCGTCTACTCGGGCACGTCCATGGCCACCCCTTACGTCGCCGGCTCCCTGGCCCTGTTGCTGCAGGCTCGAGGCACCTCCATCAGCTTCACAGAGGCACGGGCCTACCTGCAGAACACAGCCATTGTCGCCAACATCTACGACACCGCTTTGATCAACTCGGTCGTCATTCAGGGTGCCGGCCTGGTCAACATTTACAACGCCATCACCGCCGAGACCCTTGCGCTCCCGAGTTTGTTCGCCCTGAACGACACGGCAAACACAGGTTCCTCGTACACCCTCTCCGTCACCAACCTGCACTCGGAGGACCTGACCTACTACTTCAGCCACTCTGGCGCCGCCACCGTCAACGAGTTCATCGCCGGTGACGACGCCATGCTGATGTTGGTTGACACCTCCTTCACGGACAACTACGCCACCGTACTGTTTGGCTCCGGCGGTGAGACGACCTACTCGACTGTTATCCCGGCAAAGGGCACGGTCACGGTGGCTGTCAAGTTTGAGGCGCCGTCCTCGGCCGACCCGACCCTGTTCCCCATTTACTCGGGCTACATCAACATCGCCAACAGCAAGGAAGATCTGACCGTTACCGTGCCGTACGCCGGCATGGTTGGGTCGTGGAAGGAGGCACCCCTGCTGTCCGTCGACTCGCCGGAAATCTACGTGGACCCGTCCGGCTTCTACGACTCCAGCGTCAACTACCTCGACACCACCCCCGTCACGGTCAACTTCACCGATGACTACATCATCGTCTATCCCATCTTCACCACCACTACCCGCCTCGCCATCTTTGAAATCGCCAACTACACTAACGGCACCACGTCGTCGTCGTCGTCTTCGGCATCGTACTCGTCCGCCTCCGCGTCCTACGGGGCGTCGTCGGCCTCGCCGACCTACGGCGCCAGCTCCAAGCCTTGCCTGGTCGTGTCGGAGGGCTCCACCTCGGTGTCCTACGAGGCTGGCACCCCTACGGGCTCGGGCACCAGCCCCACCAAGACGCCGTCGGCGCCATCGCCGGCCGAGCCCACGGCCATCGGCTACATCGAGGGCCTCGGCACCTTCTACGGCCAGTTCGCGCGCAACTCATACGCTACCGAGCAGAGCATCGTTGCGCCGTCGTCGTACGCCTGGACCGGCACCTACGTCCCGGACATCAACGCGGCCGAGGTGCTGCAGCTGCCGGCCGGCGACTACATCCTCACCCTCAAGGCCCTGCACCACTTTGTGCCCGTCGCCGAAGCCACCGAGGACGACTTCCAGGTTATCACGTCGTCCGTCGTCACCGTTGTCTACTGATGGCTCTCGGCGCTTGTCCCTCACCCTGCCTATCTTGGAACATTTTTTTTTTCTCCGCTTCCCTTCGTCGTCACGCATCGCCCGCTTGGCGGTCGTCGCCGCCAGATAGATAGACGATTCACCTACACGTTCGCCCACTTGGCCATAAACCACTGTCCCTCCCATTCCCCCTAACCATCCCCCGCCTCTGTTTCTTTCGATGTATCCTTGAGCCACTTGCTCCCGCCCTTAAACGATCCACTAAGAGACGCTACTTTTTCGCTCGTGGGTTTCGCTCTGTTATGTTCCTCTCCCCCTCCCCTTACCTTCTCTATCATGTTACTTCCTTACCCTCGCTTCTTCTCCCCCCCTCCCCCTTCTCTTTTTCGTCTCGTCCGAGCCTTAGACATTACTGAGAGATGTTTGGCGCATCGAGAGCGAATAGAAGTACGAAGTGAGCGAACTCCGATCTGAGCAGAGTGCGGTTGTGTTGCGCAGTATATAGCATCACCTTCAACTCGCCCGCGCTGTTGTTGCTGTTTTCGTGCACTTTTTGCTGCATCGCAAATATGTGAATTCTAGATGATCAACTAGAGAAGGATTTGTTTCCAACGCACGTTCTGGAATGCAGTGAACAAGGTCCAGTTATCAAATTCAGCTGGCGTGCACCAGCAGATTCTAGCGGCAAAATTTCAAATCTGGTCCTTTGTCCAACCATGTCTATGGACCTTGCTTTCCACAATCACCGAAGCGGGAGAAAAATAGAGAGAGGGGCAGAGTGTGTGAGCCTAAGTGTGTGGGCGCGAGGTGCTAGTGTGTGGTAATAAATGATATCGAGTGAGAGAGGGAGGGAGAGGAAGGGAAAAATATTAAAAGCCTTGAAGCAATCGTTTTCACAAGTTACGTATTTCAGTCAGGGAGTTAGTAACCCCCTGATCTCTGACCGGATCTCAGCTATTTCTGACCGAAGCTTAGCTGTTTCCGAACAAAGCTTCGCTATATCCAACCGAAGCTCAGATCGAACCCGACTCAACCCCCTCATCTCCTGTATCTGCTCCAACTGGGCTTGGGATTGCTCACAAGCTGAACACCTAAGCAAGCGTATGTACATACGGACCCTTTGACTGCCTAACCAACCAAATCAAACCAGTGTTGATTTGTGCAAGCCTGGTCGCCTCAGCACTCTTTCGTCGGCACCGGTAAACCTACTGATCCGCCCTAGGTCACTCGGGCGATTGGCTGGGCGGCAGCCAACATGTGCTCGGCTTTAGCAGCCTTGTGCCTTGAATGCCTCCCCGTCCGACCTTCACGCCCAACCAAGAAACTTCACATAATCTCCAAAGCGCCCTTCATCTTTCGCGGCGATCACCATGGCCCCGGTGTGCATTCCTTGAACCGCCGATATCTTCAGGTTGGAGCACCCAGACGTCCATGCAAAAAAAGACTATCGAAAGCCAGAAGAGGCTTTGCTGAAGAGAGATCCTTGCGTGCGGGGTTTGTGAGCACAGTAGACTGACCTTACCCCACTGGCAGACACCAGCGACACGCCTGATCCGGTTCCGACCACAGCCCCACAGTGGGTGCTGACAGCAGTTCTTTCTAAATTGCTTAGAAATGGGGAGAAAGTGTCCACCACCGAGCGGCGCACTCTCCGAGTCGGATGGTCAACAGCGAGCCATTAGCCCTCGTAGCGACGATAAGGGAGGTGTACATGAGAAAGAGATTGAGAAACCAAGAAAAGAGAAGCGAGAAGAATCGCGCAGACGGGAAGGAACGTAAAGCGGAGGGTGGGTGGTGGATATCAGGCCAAAGGGAACAAAGCCTGCTGGGTTGGCCTCGTAGTTCTGGGTTTCAGCTTTCCCTGGCAGATAGCAATCGGTGTCACTGTTCCGGTGACAGCCATTGCTCAAGAGGTCCACTAAATTAATGACCGAATACGAGACAGTAGATGTGCGTCAAAGAGAGAGAGAAATATGTATATATATAAAGAGAGAGAAAGAGGGAGACACGCGAGCAAGCTGAGGATGCGCGCGAGTGCAAGTGACGGCGAGGAAGGGTGATGTGGGGGCGGAACGATTGTGGGCAGGTGGAGCAGGCGAAGGAATGAGGATGGTATAGTTGTGACGGGCTGAAGAGGAAGTCAAGGGGGTTGCACCTCGCCTCCCAACGGATAGTCACTCTCACAGCCTCCGCCGCCGCATTCCTTTTCTGCTGCTAACGGGCACTGAGATCGTATGGTACACCCATGCGGCCACCGTCGAGATCTGATGATCCAAAGGTAAGAAGCTTTCCACTGTCGCCCACTCCTTACCCTAAAACGTGCCCCGCCAATCACCAATCCATCCACGGGAGTCTTTTAAACACCTTCAGCTCTCCCCTAATCCGAATGTTTTCCGTCAGACGCCAGTCTGGGCAACCTGGCAGAGCAGACTGCTGCCTTAGCATACCGCCATCGTCGCCCCCCCTCACCCTCGAGTGCCCCGCTGATGCACTCAAAGGTGCGCGGCCATTCTCTCGCAGTACCTCTCGCTGCAACTCGAGGAATCTGCCAGAGGCGGTGAGGATGACCTGTGCGGACGAGGCGATCTTTAGAGGAGTGAGCGCGGTTAAGATCGCAGGAGGCGAGAGAGCATCGTCCAACCTCTCTCCTCTTAACTCCCCAGCCCCCACATAGGCACACACACTCGGAACATCCTCATCCTTTCCGACTATGCGGTGGTCACAAGCAAAAGCCGCAACAACACCCCGCCCTCCCAACACAACCGCGAACCATTGCATAGCGACCGTGGATAGCAGAAACGTACTCAAAGTAAAGACGACGCCACCGTCCATTGAGCCACTACGGCACGGAACCCACGTGTTTGATAGCGTGAACCGCCCTCACCCACGGGTGACGCTATCGCCAGCCATAAAGGCCACTGATCCCAGCCGTTCGGGGATTCTTCAAAGTGTTGCTGTCTCCCAACCACACCACAAGACACCGGATCCAGTTCCTGGGAAACTACCGACCACACGAAAAGCCTGGTCTTACCTCTTCACACTCTTGATATCCGCCTTGAATCACACTTGCCGGCTCGTCGGCGGCGGCGCTTGGCCCTTCTGCCGGCGGGACGATGCCTCGACATATCCATGCTTGGCGCCGCGTCGCATCCTCTTCAGCCGCAACAGGTCGCCCCACCCATGGTGCTCGTCGCGCCGTCGCTGCAACTGTTTCCTCAGACGACGGCTCCCGCCTCGGCTGCCCATATCGTCGCGCCCCGCTCAACAACTGTCCGCAGTCCCAGGCTCTGGGTCCACACAATTGACCTGGTCGCCGGCCCAACGCGTGTCCTCGTTTCGCTTCCAAGGATGGGGCAATGATGGCGAGATCTCGCGGCTTCCTGTGCGTTCATTTGCGTCGCGCAGTCGACTGCCCAGGGTATGGTCAGGCGGACCGTGAGCGTTTCGTGGTCGTCCGCCGCGTAGTTGGCTCGCCGAGGCTACCTAGGCAAGCTGGCTTGAAGAAATGCCCAGCGGGCTGTCGGAGCGGCGATGGCTGTATGCGGGTGTACAATGGTGTTGTTGCTTTTCATACCGTGTGGGTGCTCACTAACGATGGCCCATGCTCCTCATCCCCACCAATGCCCTTAGGTCGCCGAGGAGAAACAAACGGGCTCCATCGCAGAGGCGGCTCGTTGTCGATGTCTGATGGGTGCGATGCTGCAGTCGTCGCCTGTGGGTCGCGTACCCGTCCCAGAAGTCGTTACCCCGGCGTATAGGTTTTGCTGCCGCCTGCCGTTCGGGTTCTGATGCCGATCAAGATGTTCGTCAGGGCGCCTGGTTTCAGACCAGTATTCAAGCGTTACGCCCGCTTGGATTCCAATACCCACTAAGCCGACTGAGGGAGGTGAGACGGAGTGGGGAGGGCGAAGGGGAATGGGGGTGAGAAGAGGTGGGTCGATGGGGAAGACAGGAACGCCGGTATGGGTGGCTTACAAGGTGACCGCGGGCCACTCGCGAGGTGAGTTGAGGTGTGCTCGGTTGCTTGAGGACAGGGAAAGGGAGGGATGTAATAGGATTGGGTTCTTAACCGCACCCCGACGGCTGAAGCTTTGTGGACAGACAGATCTGTTGGGGTCGCCTTCTTTGCTTCAAATAAATAATAAATTGAGGC
>JADGKE010006557.1:0-11622 GCA_026954515.1 Cladochytrium tenue
CCCGCAAAGTCCCCCGCCCCAGATACCAACGGGTCCAACGGGTTGAAGCGGTCTGCAAGCTTGCCAAAGAAGCCGCCGCTATGGAAGCCGGAGGCGCGGTCACGCCTGTCTATGGGAGCCGACAGCGAAGGCGGCCCGGCCAAGGACGACCTCAACGCAGACTTTTTGGGCTTTGATGCCGGCGTCGGCGGCGGCGCCTTTGGCGATGTAGGCGGCGGAAGAGATTTTGCGCTGTCTGCTCCGAAGGAAAGGACTTACGTGTCGGTGGACCCGGTGACTGCTCTTGCCGAGATGTCTGTGCCGATATGGGCGCGGGAGGGCAGGAAGTACTCGACGGACCTCTCGCTGATGTTCAATGAGGAAGTGGAGGACTATGTTCGCTACATATCACCAACTCTTGCGGAGCACGAAATGCGCACCCTGACTGTGGAGCGGTTGCGCATGGCGGTTAAGAGCGTGTACCCCTCGGCCAACGTGTATGTTTTCGGCTCGTTCGAAACGAAGCTCTATCTTCCGACGAGGTATGGCCACCACATCTGAGGAAATTCATTATAACGGGTCTTTGAAGTGATATTGATGCTGTTGTAATGGATCAAAGTATGAGAATTCCAAGCTGCCTGTTTGTCTTGGCCGATAGACTTCGGACACTTCGGCTTGTTTCAAAGCTGGAAGTGGTGGACAAAGCGAGGGTTCGCTCTTGCTCTGGTTGTTATGATTGCTGATCTGCTCCGTCCCTTCAGGTTCCGATTGTTAAGTACACAGATGCGTTAACATTATTCCCTGTGGACATCAGCTTTAATGTAGAGTCAGGCCCGGAATCTGCTCGAATTGTGCAGGAGTTCCTCGACGTACCAAACCTGGGGCCGGGCATCCGGGGCATGATGTATGTCATGAAGCAGTTCCTGCTCCAGCGGCATCTTAACGAGCCCTTTACCGGAGGTCTCGGGAGTTATGGGCTGCTGATTCTCGTTGCATCCTTTTTGATGGTTAGCTGGCTGGATCTCCGGTAAATTCGTTTCTAACTTCAAGTTTGAGAAAAGATGCACCCTATGGTCCAGTCCTCAAAGATGGCACCTGAAGAAAACCTTGGTACTCTAATACTGGAGTTTCTGCAACTGTACGGAAAGTGCTTCAATTTCTTCGAGGTTGGCATAGCTGTCGACCTCGACGAAGGAACATGGTACTTTCGGAAGGTTCGCATGAGCCATCACCTTTCTTCTTGGACCCTACCACTCATAATTTACTGAAGGAAACCGCATATTGGCTGCCAGCGACACGGCGGATAGGTCTGCTTACGTTACTCGATCCACAGGATAGAAGTGAGTTCGCCCATCTATCAATTGTAGCTTTCCCCCCTTTGATCTTACCCGCCTTTCTTTTTTCACCTCTCCAGCAAACGACGTTGGCGCAGGATCGTTTAACTTCCACCAAGTGCGCAGCGAGTTCCACCGGGCCTACCTGCGCGTCGTCTGCATGATCGGCGCGACGTACGAGCGCAACAGACAAGAACCGCCGCACGCCCACAGCCACCGACATCGCGACGCGGAGTCCACGCGTACACCAGCGCGGCCGCCGCAGCCTAACACCATCCTCGGCGGGATCCTGGCTGTGCGGCGCGGGCTGTTCGAGTTTCGCCGGCACTCGGAAACGCTGGCGGCGCGCGTGCGCGCCGGCACCGTTGACGCCGGGTTCGGGTCCGTCGGCTTGCCGCGACCTCTGCGTGGAAGCGGCAACAACGGTAGCGGCGGCGGCGTGCAGCGGAATCTGCGCGACGTCGAGTTCGACTCTGACCACGAAGATGACGGCAAGGAGGCGGACAGTGGGTCTGCGGCACGGAGGAAAAGTGCAGGGAGCACTGGATCCAAGCCTGTCCGTGGTGCCGATAACGCGGCACCAGCGCGACGAAGTACACCGGCCGGTAGCCGAGGCCCAGCTAGTGGTGGTGGTGGCGGCGGCAGCGACCAGTCAAGGAACGGGCATCAGGTTGCGGTGGGGCGGGCGACGCCGCAGCGCGCCGAGGAACATGCGGCGGTGCAGCGGGCGCTCGGAAAGCGCAAGGCTGCACCAAAGTGGGCCCAGGAGGAAGGCGAGGTAGTGTCGTCCGACGAGGCGGTCGAGGAGGAGGAGGATATGGAGCTTTCGAGCGGGGAGACGGATGAAATCGGAAAGGCGCAGTCTAGGCCACCGCCACGGACAAAGGGGAGGTTTCGGGTGTAGCCACCTCCGATCGAGTACTGTTAGAGGGAGATGGGGGAGGGAGACCCTCTGCGCTCCTTTGTTTGATTTTTTTTTTTGTTTTGCTCAATTATGCTTTTTGCTCAGGGGCATTCTGGACCCGTATTATTGTACTTCAATCGGGCACTTGTTTTGATGATGCTGCTCTCACAGGGAGGCGATGTTGGTAGCAAAAACTTTATGAAGCAAGATTCATCATCTGAGGTCAAACGACGCCAAGGCCTTGGTGTTAGGGTTTGTGTTTTACGAAAATGTTTTACGAATGATGGGGTCTATACGCCAACTACGCAACAACAATAACAAACTGCTCTACTAACTCCTCCCGAACGTCTCCAGAACCACACTTCCCTTCACTCCATCCACGCTCCTTGCTGTCGAGCCGCACCGCCCGTTTATCGATCGAATGCATCAAGGGTACAGCCTCCGCAGGTCCCTGGCCAGCTCGAGGGCGCGCTCGCAAGCGCCGCCCTGCCTCGCGCGCTCCCAAGCGCGTGACTTTGGTCCGCCGGGCGGCGCATCCCGGCGCCGCCTTGTCGCAGTCACCTCGCGCAGCACGTCGACGACGCCGGCGTCCCAGTCGGTGGCTAGCGCTTCGACGCGCGCGGTCAGTGCCGTGACCCACTCGGCGGCCCGCGCGCCGTTGGCCGCGGCAGCTGCTGCGTCGTCGCCTTTCTCGTGGCCTCCGCCGCCGCCGCCGCCGCCGCCACGGCCCGCCACGCCGTCGAAGCCAGGCGACCCGCGCCGCGCCCACTCGGCCACTCCGGCGGCCCGCACCGCCAGCCCGCGCTCCAGCCGCCGCAGCAGCCTAGGCACGGCGATCTCGGCGAAGCGCACGGTGAAGTCCTCGCCGGGTGGGTGCCGGTGAGCGGCGGTGGCTGCGGCGGTGGTTGCGGCACCGGCACCGTTTGCGTCCGACTCGTCGTCGCCGAGCAGGCGGTGCGCGACGCGCGCAAGTGCATTGCAGCAGTGCACAAAGTCCTGGCGGCTGGCGCGCTCGCGGACGGTGGCGGCGTTAGGCAGGACCAGTCGGCCGAGGTCGGGTCCGGCGAGCGTGGCGAAGATCGGGGGTTCTGGCGGCGGCGGCGGCGGCGGCGGCACAACGACAGCGTCATCATCGTCGGGGACGAGGTCGAAGCCGGCCGGCGGTAGGGAGGCTGCGCCGCGCGGGCGGCGACCGGGCAGCGGTGTCTTCTGCTCCGGAAGCTCGACCAAGCCGGCGTCCAGGGCGGCGCCAAAGACGGTCGGGCCCTTCATGACGCGGTTGGTCAGCTGCGACGGCGGGCCGATTTGGGTAACGGGCCGGATGCCTGGTAATGGCTGCTGTGGGGCCAGTGGCTGCGTGGGCAGTGGCTGCGGGCGCTCGTGGGATCGTGACCTATCTTTCTGGCGCTCGTGGGACCGTGACCGGTCTTTCTGGCGCTCGCGCGAGCGCGACCGATCGGCTGCGCCTGCACGCTTGGATGTATCTGGAGCAGAAGGTCGGCGCGAGTCGCGAGGGCGGGCCGATGCGGCCTGGAGGGCTGGCACAGGTGGTACCGGTTGGCCTCCGTGGTCTGAACTGGCGGCGACGGACACGAGACTCTGCCTGGCGAGCGCATCGCGGTCGAGCAGGTCAGCGACGGACTTTCTCCAGACGACCATCTTCTCGAGGGCGTGGCGGTTGGTGATGTAGTCCGGGCCGACGTTGACGGGCGGCGGGAAGACGACGCTAGCACGGTGGCCGCCGGCGGCGAGGGACGAGGCGCTGCGCATGGTTAAGCGCGAGTCGCCGCGCGGCCTCTCGACATCTGTGTCGTTGGGGTCGTTCTCGCCGTCCAGGCCGAGGCCGGCAACTTCTCCCGGGTTCATCGGGACCGGCGAGTCGCCTCCACGCGCCGACATGCGAGACAGCAGGAAGCACCAGCGCCTAAACTCGCGGACGCTGGCCGCGCGGAGGACGTAGTTGCGCTTCTCGGTCTGAATGACGAACGAGCGGGAATGGGCGTCGTCGGCTGACGCAGCCATTGCTCGTACAGAGAGAATTGCTGCGGTGGGCACGATCCACTGAAATGCACAAATCAACTCGAGAGCAGATAGGAAATGGGCTTCACCTTTGGAGCATGAAAGTACTTTGTATAAATGTCCGGGTTTCCATTTTGAGTGTACGAGGCGACAAGAGGGTTTGTAAGCGCCGGCATTGGTGGGCTCGTAGGGTAAAAGTGCTTCAAGGCAGAGATGAACTCGTCTGATCTATCACCCGAGAGGTGGCGCTCGGGGTCAAACGTCATCAGGTTGATGTGTTCGGGCAGCCGTTGACGCTTCGGGGAAAGGCAGACAAGCAGGAGGCCATCGAAACGAAATAGCCTGGTAAAGCACAGGCGGCCAGGTTTTAACAAATGGCGTCCAGAGCTGTGCTACCCACCTTTTCTGAAACTTGTTGTGGCGGTTCTTCTTCCATAGGAAACCAGAAAGGATATAGTTGTGCAAGTCTGGGGCTGAGCTATGGGGCGCGGACACGCCCGATGGCCGGCGAGAGTGGTTTCCTTGGCCCTGGCTGGACTGGGCAGACGGGCGGGGCAAACTGCCGCGGGGCGCATCTGGAGGTCGTGGAAACACAAGCGGGAGTGACCCCGGCGGGGCGTAGCCGGCGAAGCGATCCTCGGGCGGGTCAGCGTACGGCGGAGCCTGGGAGGGCGTACGCGGCTCGGGCCGGGATGCCGTGCGTGGAGATGGCTGGGGATCTTTGGGTGTAGGGGGTTTCGATGATGGGGCTGAAGCCGCATGCCCCTGGTGCAACGGGGCCAGCAATCCTCCTGCGAATGCCACTGGCGACACGGGCGAGTCATGTTCGTCATCCACCAAGTCGAAGCCCTCGGCTATTGCGCGCACGCCCGTCATTTTCCCTTTAGCCTCCACGGATGATACCAGTCCGGGCGATCTGGAGCGACTCTCAGGGCCACGCGGCGGCGGTGCAAGGGCGATCTTGATCGGCGAGCGAGGGTTTGGCACAGGTGCCCTCGAGCCTAAGGTGGCGGTGGCCGGAGGGCCAAAGGCCACAGAACGCTGCGGCGAAACGACGGCATGATCGGATGTGGAACTGCTGTTTGAAGCGCTGAAGCGGTCGTCCCAGTCGTGATCTGGTGCGTTGGCGGGGTGCTTACCCTTGGCGTTGAGTGCGGCTGCTGCTGCCACGACGGAGGTTGCGGAAGTGTTGGAGGAAGGTATCGGCGGTGGGGAGGCGGTGGGAGAAGAGGGCGAGGCAGTGGCGGCATCGACATGGACGGATGACGACGAGGCCGACGAAGACGAGGCTGACGGGGTCGACAGGCGCAGGTGTGCGTGGCCGGGAAGGTCGGCGATTGGGCGTGGCATCGTGGGTATCCCCGGTGGCGGCGGTGGCGGCGTCGGTAGTCGTCACCACGGAAAGTCAGCGGACTCGCAGGAAGTGGAGAGAGGCGGCAGCAGACAGACACAGCAAGCACCTTGTGTGACGGAACACAGGATGGCAACGCAGCGAGAGCGGCAGCAGATGATCTTGGCGAATCACGTGCAAAAGCGTGCCAGGACGCGACGACAATACTTGAGCCACTCCCCCCATCCACTCATCCATCCATCCATCCATCCATTTATCCATCCTTTTTCTCTCTGTCTACCTACTTCAGGCCTACTTAATTCATATCATCCCATTAAATGCGCCTCCTCGAATGACAAGGTTTTGCTTCAAGTCGTGCAGGCCAGGCCCGCCCCCAACGTTCAACTACAGCCCCAACTGACTTCTGAAAGGTGCTGCTGACACTGCTACGCCAGGGTCTCGACATCAAGCCTGCCAGATATGCGCTTGGCATACGCACCGCAAACGCCACGCGAACAGGCCAGATTCCCGAGTCCTGCTGCCGTTGATTCCCCGGGCTCACTGCTGGGACTTGTTGCGCATCGCAGAGCACCTCGAGGTGGCGCACTACAGCGGCCCGTCAGTGTTCGCGGCCGGCCTGAGTGCCACCATTGCGCCACCCTTCACCGTGGTCACCGGCCGGGCCTACGCGGCCATGGCAACTCGGCACTGGGTTAGGGGGGGGGGGGCGTGGTTCGATCTGTCGGTGGCCGTGATCGTGGTGCAGATGCCTGCTGGCGCGGCGTGTGACTACGTCGTCGAGTGGGCCGGTCACTAGGTGCTGGTGGCGCTGGTGGCGGAGCTCAAGGTGCGCGCGTGTGCGGGAGTCCGTCCTTTCTCCAGCACTGCGCGGGTGGTCAGCGAGTTTCTGCAGGGCTTAAAGCCGGTCCGGGACCGTGGACTTCGAGGAGTCTTGGGGGGGGGGGGGATACACAATGCTGCGCAGCTCAAGCGCGGTGCACACACATGGGATGTGGGATAGATGACGTGGCTACGAAAATTGCTGTGTGGGTCCATAATTGTCTTGTTCACGAAAAAACCTGTGTCCCCACGGATGCTGATTCTTCACTTGCTGTTTCTGGCAGGATTTTAACTTCAATAAATATACGGACCTCTTTCATAGTGATAGTAACAAAGCACTCGGCCAGCCACAAGACAATGGGAAGGTATCTGGTCTCTTCGTGGTGTACAGCTCTCCTTTGTCTCTGCTACAGAACCGCGGGCTATGTCCCGTGATCAAGGCGGGTCGCTCCCGCAACGGAGGGAGAGCAGGCGCTGGCAGAGCAGGGGCGCACGGGGGCAGAGATGGCGAGAGGAGGCCGATGAAGAGGCTGAGGCGGCGGCCGCAGCCGCAGAGGCAGCCGCAGAGGAAGCAGCAGCAGCGGCGGCAGCAGCAGCAGCAGCAGAGGCGGAGGCAGCGGCAGCAGCAGAAGCTGAGGCGAGCGCGATCGAGGCTCGCCGAATAGAGGCACTGACGGCCGAGCGCGTGCTGCTGCCAGCGCGGCGGCAGGAGGTGCTTCGGGAGCGGCGGCGCGGACGCGGGCTGGCGGAGCAGGCACTGCTTGGGGCGCGGCTGCTGGAGGCAGACCGTCGGATCGCGGAACGCAGTTGCGAGCTGATGGAAGCGGCGGCCGAGCAGCGTAGGCTCGAAGCTGACCTGGATGTGCTGCGACTGCACGCCATGAAGGTTTGCGATGAGGGACCTATTGGCAGCATTTCGCACGTTGACCTTTCGCCTTCTCTTTCCCTCTCCTCCCCTCTTCACCGGCCTCCCATCCCTTATCTGCCACGTCCTGTCCACCCGACACCCAACCGGTTAACGCATGACGCGGACCACCTGGCATCCAGGCACGCAAGCTGTTTCTGTCCCTCGGAGAATTGCACGCACGGCTACTGGAGATTCACCACAGCGGGCCGGGGGGTTCCGGTAGCGGGGGTGGCGGAGGCGGAGTCAACAGCGGGGTGTCGGCGCACCACCGGTCATCGCTGGTGTCTGCGTCGGTGTCGGCGTCGCTGGCGTCGCTGCAGGCCGATGGCGGCAGCGTTGGCGGCATATGAAGGGTGCTTACTGGATTCGTGTCTCTCCAGTAGATAAATGGATTATCCTCGAGGGAGAAAAAAGGAAGAGTAGGAGAGCAAAATAGGGAGAGAAAGAGAGAGCCCGCAAGCACGTATGTGTGTGTGTGTGTGTGTGAGTCGGTAATCAAACTATTGAGTGAGCGGTAAAAGCAGCCCAGTGGTTCGCACAGACTTGGCCCTTCGCTTGGGTGAAGTCAAAGTCATCTGGCCTTTTTCCTTGCCCGCTCACTATCCACGCAGGTCGAGAGCTGCTCACCGATTTTTACCCCATGGAATATGAACCGTCCATACCTGCGGCTGATTCACTGCCAAGCCCCACCTAACGCTGGCGAAGGTGGCGCGTTCGCAAGGGTATCTATGAGTATCAACGACTATGTTGGATATTGAACACCTCTCACCTCACCTACTCCATCATGATGTTATGCTTTTCGTGATTTTATGTGGAAGACAGTTTCCTGACAATTCCGTGCACCCCGTTCTTCAACATGACTGTGCCTGCAACGGTAGGTGCACTGCACTGCCCTCAACAGACTATAGTCCAAAGAGTAAGATTGTAGAAGCAACGCTTGAAAGTTGCTATTCCTCAGTAGCGTCTTCCTGGACCCGCCCAGACCTGACGCACTGCAGTATGGGCGCGGTCGTAGCCGCACTGCTAACAGGCAGTTGGTCAATTGCTCAAGCGCCAGCACCTGAAGAGCACCACGCCACGCCCACCATCCCGCGGCCAAATTCACGCGGTGGATGAACGGCACTTTAGGAGAAAGGGCAGCTTCCAGCGCCCGGTAGAAAGGAAGGGGAGTTGCCTGCGGTTTCCGCTCGCCCAAGTTGGGAAGTGCACCGTCTCTCGTAGCCAAATAAAGAAAAATCAAGAAGAAAGTACGACAATACTTCCTGATGTTGTACTTCTGGTGATTCCCTTTCTTCGCCCAGCCTCACATTCCACAAATACTTCGGAAAACAGATCTCATGCAGCGAATCCCATGTGTTTATTGAGAACGTGTGTGCCTTTCTGTGAATAATCTTGAGGACATGTGAGGGAGGCTGATAGGCAACAAAAAGGACAACAGCAGCTGGATAAAAGTGTAAGGGGGGTGGGGGGCGGCAACGCCGCGCTCTTATGGCGCTATTCGGAGCAGCGACGGCTGCTCCCGAGCCGAAAAACTGGAAGGAAAGGGGCATCTGAACCATAGATTCCTGGTAAGAGCAATAAGAGGGCGAGGAAGAGGGAGACAGGTGCGACTGAGTAGGTGAGTAGTAGGGAATGCCCGCGACAAAAATGGGTTTCCGATCAGTCGAGGGGGGTGGGAGGTCTCCCGCATCAACTTCATAGAAATATACGCAAACAAGACATTGGGGGACAAAAAAAAATACGGTGCCGATCACTATCTGATGTCGTATTCCATCTGTGCCAGCATCACGTTGCATGAGGTCACGGCTCTGGCGCCGCTGCCGAGGACGGTGGCGGCGGCAGGGGGAGCAAGAGCCAGCAGGTCTGCGAGCGAGTCGTCTTGGGCGACGCTACTCTCGGACAGCGCCGACAGCGAAGGGCACGCGGCCGCCGCGTCCGCTGCTGCGTCGTACGTGTGCAAATAAGCCGGGAATGGAGCCGGAGTCAAGCAGCGGCCGGGCACAAGCAGCCGGTTCCGTGGATCATCTGACGCTGTCACTGTGAATCCAGGACCGAGCGAGGCAGTGGCGGCGAACCTGTGGTCGTTGCCGACGAGCGACGGTACGAGAGGTACGGGTGCCAGGAGGTCATTTGCGGCGGCAGGGGCAGCTGCCTGCGCCGGCTTGGTGGTCATGAAATGGGCTGAGTCGCTGGCGGAGCGAGGGACGAGCCGCCTCCCCAAGGCGTCCTGGCCAAGACCGGGGATGTTAAGACAGCCGGAAGCCGGGGACACCAGGGTTTCGGAACTGCGGCGCGGCGGAGCGTCATGGACGGACGGGGCGCTCGCTGCCAAGAGGGTGGCACGAGGCTGCATGGCAGCGGGGGTCGTGAGCAAGGCGGGGCCGGCGAGGGCCGGCGACGACAGCGGGCGCAGGCCAGAGAGCACCTCCAGCTCGGCGTCGGACAGGAAGCCAAAAGAGAGGCCGTCGTCCGAGGCGTACGAAGCGAGAGACGCTGCGGGCGACGGGGGCCTGAGCTGTAGGTTCGTCGGGCTCGCCAGCTCGCTGCTTGGTGCGGAGTAGTAGTTGACCGAGAGGCCCCAAGGCAGCGACATATCCGGCGGCACTACAGGGAACGACGTCGGAGGAGCGCACTCGAACGAGTCGGCCGCCAGCGTCACAAAGATTGAGGGCGGCGTGGACGTATCGTTGGATCCCCAGCTCATGCTACGATTGTCCTGCCGTCAAAGGGGATAAGGCGACATGGTTCAATAGCTTCAACGCTTACCGCATTGCTGGTATTGGATGCTCCAGGCTTCGAAAACGACTTCGTAACCCGATGCGGGTCATTGTAGGGCTGGGTACCGTGGAGGGATTCCTTTTCCTTATGCGAAAACAAAGAGTCTTTCTGAAAGACCATGTCTTCAACCGGGAAATGCCTCGTCTTGATCCCGTGTTTTTTTAGGTCATGGGGCCTAAGAAGTGGTTCAGAATCGTGTTTGGAAGACTGCCTAGGGGACCCGTACCATTTGAACGTGGCATGGCACTCTGGGCAAACATTCGCCCTGAATGACACATGGGCTCGGCAATGCGAGACGATGTGATCCCTTCAAAAGAGACGGTCAACACATATGTCGACATTATTATGGCTGTGCTGCCGGCCCAAACCTTTTCGAGAATGCCCTCGCCGCATGGCTACAGCCAGCCCACTTGCAATGAAGGCTGAGATTGTGCGTCTTGCGACGCCCTACGTGGTCCTCAGTCAGGTGCATGTAGAAGCTGTGCGGATCGACGTGTACCGCGCCGCACAGCAGGCCGTCGGATATTTCCCAATGACACCTATACTGGGCCGAGTCGGCGGTAGCATGTGGGTGTGTGGCTGCCTCGCCGCCACTGGCAGAGAGTAAGCCGTCGCACTCTAGATCAGGCAGAGCCGCAAAGCACGAAAGATCGCCGCCTGACTGCAGCCACAGGGGATCGTTTGGTAGTGGCTCGGTAGCCGAGAGGTTGCAGAGGACAGCCATGAAGTTGGGATCAGCGGCGGACGATGCGTCCAGAGCAGCCATGTCTACGATCAAGCCATCAGAGGTGGCATCGCAATCGCCAGCGGCAACAGCAACGGCGGTAGGGATGAGCGGGAGCGGCGCGAGAGGCGCCATAAGTGGCGACGACGACGCCGACATGGATGGCGGGGAGCGCGCTAAAGCCAGCGACGCCGCCGAGAGCCGACGCCGCGGGCAGAACGCAGACCAAAACGGCGGAGGGCAGGAGCGCGAGAAAGGTAGGGTGGCGGATGCTATCGTGGCGATCTGTCCCGGGCGGTTACCCTTCCTGCCAGAGAGAGAGAGAGAGATAGAGAGAGAGAGAGAGAGAGAGAGTGTGTGTGTGTGTGTGTGTACGTGTGTGCTACGTGTTACGCAATTTAGGTTTTAACACAGCCACAGTGTGGAACATTCCATGGAACCAAACCAAAAAAAGTTACCTGGAGAAATAAACACGGTCCAATCAATGGCATGAACAAGGAGGCGCCATCAAAAAAAAAATTGGTTGAAGGGCAGTGGGCTGTGTCACCCACGCAGCAAAAAAAGAAATTCAACCCCAGGGGAGGTTTCACAGCAAAGCAAACGAACGTTGGACACTTGTGCCTTGATTGGAGTTGGATAGTCGGTTCAGGTCAGGGAAGGACGAGTAGCGTCGAGGAAGGGAGTGCGGGGGGGTGGCAAAACGTCGACCTGTTGAGATGGGCACGCGAGTGTTGGAGACAACGAAGACGAGGACAACAAAACAAAGAGAAAAGGAAGCAGTGCGAGATTGAGGAGTCAGAAGAAAAG
>JADGKE010006558.1:0-11604 GCA_026954515.1 Cladochytrium tenue
TCCACACAATCATGTTACACCATTTCCCAAACTCTCTCTCTTCCTCCCTTTCCAATTTTCCTGCTGTGCTCGAGAGCGAGAATTTTTGATCAAACAAGGTGTTGTATTGGGATCTGTGCCACCAAGGTTGCTGGTCCCCACAAGGGCTCCGACGACGCCCCACAAGGGAGCCCATCCACAGCGAGCGTAGCAGGTTGCGGTGATCGTGCGCCTGTACCGCCACCGGAACCTTTTCTTACAGATACATGTGGGATCACACTTGAGGAACTTCGATCAGCATTGTCGGCTTTCCTGACGCTTGGGCAAGTGGGTGCACGTGCAGCAGCAACTCAGCCATTGATGCATGTCCCGCTGCCACCGCCAGAACCACAGCGCCTCCCAATTCCAGCAGTGATCCCACCTCCGGTTCAAACGCAACAGCAACAGCAATCACAACCACAACCGCATTGGTCCATGTGCCCGCAGCAGCGACAGCCTGACACCATTGAAGACCTCGCTACTCAGCTCCGCGAACTCAAGATCGCAGATGCATGCACAGATTGTCTCTTCGGGCGGCCTTCGCGATGTGCGGACAACAGCAACGCTGGCGATGGCAACAGCGAGCACGGTGTTGGCAAATGAGACTGACGACGCTGGCTTCCCTTGCTTGAAGCGACTGCCTGGTGCCAGGGGGCAGTAGTGAGGGTGAAGCTGGTGGTTGTAAAGGCTAAAAATTCGATGTATTTTGTTATGTCACGTGACCAAGGATAGGGTAGAAGAGAGAATTCCAAATAGCTAAGTCCCAACATACACAGGAATACCAGCGCAGAACAAAGGGAAATTGCTCAAAGTCCAACACACGGCGACGGTTGACAGCTCGGCGTTTGATTCATCATTCATCCGCTGCTGGTATTGCGGTGTTCGAGGGCATCGGAAGGACCAGTGCGATCGGCTTCTCGAGGATAGGCTCGCTGGCGCGGAGCTCCTTGAAAATCCGCGAACACGACGGCTTCACTGGGTCACGACAGGATCAGATGGCAAGAAAACGCTCGGCGAAGAGCTTCAGAGCGACAGCACCTATGGTGCGCGTGGTGTCGTGGTGAAACACCTCAAGGAACGTGGGCGAGGCCTTTCCTTAGCGGCGAGCCAACAGTGGACCGCAGAGGCAACAGCATCGACAAGAACCCCTTTTGAGGCGTTTGACGCATTTGGGGCCGAAGTCGAGGGCATTCAGCCACCTTCGTGGATGTGGGAGCCGCCTGCAGAGGAGGTTCTTACGTTTGGAGCTGATGCTGAGCTCGCAGTCACGAAGGACGAAGCTTTGGACTTCATCCAGACTTTCCCAACGATCGCCGACGGGATGACGTTCCGCGCAGTGGATATCATTCAAGGGGTGCTGGAACGACGCAAGATAGCTTTTACAGTCGACGTGACAGCGGCGAAACGCGCCCGGGAAGTTGACATTGATTGGCCACCGGAGAATCTCAACAGCCAGGTTGCGGTGAAGCGCAAAGCGGTGGGCAAGGGATCAACTCCTGCTTCGGCGCCGGCGCCGGACTTTGGTGTGCGGAGGACGCGATCCTTCGGCGCTTTCATCCGGATGCCGCTGGCCCTTCGACGACGCCTGTGACACCGCCAATGTCGTTGAAGTCTCCACCAAAGCCTGTCAAAACACTTCCTCACATGAACCCGCCACCGCTGGCGCCTACACAAGTCCCGCCACCTGCGCCGGATTTAAAGGCTTTACCTGTCACCGAGCCAGTTGTAATCCCGCACCCACCAGGACCTGTGCCGCCAATTGAAGAGGTTATTCCGCCCGGGCAATCGAAGAATCCGAAGTTCAAGCGGAAGAAAAAGGAGAAGATGGAGGTTGACGAAGGTCAGAAGCCACTGGACCCGCTGAAAAAAGCTGTGCAAGAAAGTGATGATTTTGCGCGGCTATGGAACATGGTCCTCGACGCACCGCTGACTTTGACAGGTCGAGATCTGTTAAATGTTTCGCCAGGATTCCGTCGGTACGCACACCAGCAGACGATTCTTAGGCGCCCAGTTTTGGAGCCAGCAAGCGTGGAATCTGCCACTACAGAAACGGAGATTTTGTGCGGGCTTTTCAGTCAATTTGAAAACGTTGACACACCAGCCATTGAGCGTGCGGTTGCAGCAGGCTTGCACAAGGCTTGCCTGGTCTTTGCGCGTTCGGCGGAAGCTGTAAATGCTCTCGCGGCGACTCTCTCGCAAAAAGGACCGTCAGCAGTTGTAGCCTCATGCCCGAGGCTTGCTGCCGCGCTTTTAGGAGCTGAGGAGGATCAACTTTTGGCCACAGACGTGCTATTGGACTCAGGGTCGCAGATTTGCGCAATTACGCGCGAACTGTTTGATCAGATTGCGGCGGGATGCTCTGTCAGCACTTACCCAATCCGGATGCGATCAGTCCATGGTGAACTTCGTGAATTACAGACACTTGCGAGGATTCCTTTCGATATTCAAGGGATCCGTGGTGAATTACATTGTTTCGTGGTGGACGCAAAGGGACGCGTTCCCTTTAAGCTCCTCTTAGGGCAGAATTTCTTGGACTACGTGGATGGGCAATTTCTCCGAAAAGAGGGCACGCTTTATCTTCAGATGAAGTCGCCGATAGACCTGGCGCACACAGCTGTGACACGTGTGTGCGATTACCGGCGTGTTGAGCAGTCTGCTGAGGCAGGTGACAGTGCAGGGTGACTTCCCTCACTTTCACCTGTTTTCTTTCCCCTTATTCTTAGCCTTATCTTTACCCTGGGTTGTTGACTGGTTTGCCATTTCACTCGTACACTCTTTTCTGCCTGGACCTGACCTTGTATGTCCCACGGGTCAGGAGCTGCAATAAGGGGTCGTGACTTTTTGATTTTGGAGGGAAGGTGATGGTTTGAGTTTGTGCGACTGTCCTACCCCTTGGCGTCTTCCTACACAGCCCCTTTTCCTAGCTGGTATCTGTTTTTCACTCTCCCTTCTCTTGCGACCTGTGTGACCTGGGGGGAGTTTTTGTCATTGGGGACGTCTTGGCATCCATGACGGATTTTTGACCTTCTAAATCACATTTGACGTAACACAAAGCGAAGTTGCCTTCATCGCCACCTACATCGCTGGCACCAGATCCTCCTGTTGCTCCTACGGGCCGAGGGATAGTCGTCCAGACCTGCTTCCTGGGGCATCAGGAGCGGGCAAACAAGCGCTATCACGGGCTGCCGGAATCGCACAGGAGGCCGTGTGGTTGCGAAAACAATCTAGCGGACGTGGTGCGGGCAGTTTTCTGGGCGTCCTCAAGGTTCACAGTAGGGGCCGAAGCATCCCCATCCCAGGGATGACAACGGGAGTCCGTGGTGTAGACCAGGCGGATACCGTTTGCCTGAGGGGCCTTGCTTTCTCTTGGTGAGCTGGGGACTGCAGCTCGAAAAATGCCGCCGATTCAACGCAGGTGTTGCGATCAATTGTCCGGCCATCGCGATCTTTCCCCGGAGTTGCGGTCAGGTTTATCATTAGGGGATTGGGAGGAATGTGCATGGGAGGATATCCCAATGATCGAGGTCTTCTCAGATGAGCTGGAAAGTGGTTGGACAGGTCGCTACACGCCTATTTACCACCATCATCGTCAGGCTTTGGCACGAGCACGGAAGGCAGGCGTTCTCACATTTGGTACCGCAGCCGTTGACGCCTCGGTAGCGCCACAGCGCAGTCCAGCACATTATGGTGGCGGGATGGCGACGGTCCAGCAGTGGTCCAGTGGTCCCCCGCCAATTGCATCACCTCAGCGGACCGCGGCCGCTGCCAAACCACTGTCATACGGCAAACGATGTACAAGCCGGTTTCGCGGAAGGTCAGGCCAGCATTAGTGCCTCTAGACGGTTCGGCGCCACCAGCTTGGAGCCAGCGGGCACAGCGTACCAAGGAAGAGGCGCAAACAAACCTAACTTCGGAATGGATTGAACTTTTGTGCACAGACGCTAATTGGCTTTCGAACCCGGAACGTGAGCTACTTGAGCAAACCCTTCAAGAGCATGCATTAGCGTTCTCTTTCTCCCTCGTAGAGCGCGGTCAGGTTAAGTCTGAAGTCTGTGAACCGGTTGTGATCCACACAGTTGAGCACACGCCATGGAAGTTCAGGCCACGCAAAATACCGTATGCGCAGCTAGGGAAGTTAGTGGAGTTTCTGCAGAGCAAGCTTGACGCTGGTATCATGGAGCCCTGTTTCGGACCATATTCTGCTTCATTTTTCGTGGTGCCAAAGAAGGATGGGGGTATCCGATTTATTCAAGATTTGCAGCCGCTTAGTGGCGTGACAATACGCGATGCAAATGTGCCGCCACGTGTGGAAGAGGTTGTGGAGCAGTACAGTGGGCACGCGATTTATTCGCCGCTCGATTGCCACTCCTTTTATGACCAGTTTGTCCTGGACCTAAAGAGTCGCGATTTAACTGCCATTGACACGCCGTTGGGGTTGATGTGCATGGTCACATTGCCCATGGGTTGGACTAACTCAGTCTCCATTGCACAGTGTGCGTCAGTTCGAATTTTACAGCCTTTTATACCGCGAAGCTGCATCCCGTATTTAGATGATTACGTGCTGAAAGGGCCGCGTTCTTGTGAGGCTGATACAACTCTAGACGAGCATGGAAGACGTCAGTTTGTCACAGAACATATTCAGCTGATTGAAGAGGTTCTGAAACGCATCATGAAATGTGGAGTGACCCTGTCTGGGACGAAGTCGCGTTTTTGTGCACGGGAGGCTGATATCCTGGGGCATCGTGTAACTTCCAAAGGGAGGAAACCAGGATCCGCAAAGTCTGAAAAGCTAGCTACTCGGGGAGAGCTGAAAACACTCAAAGATGTGTGGAGTTTCATCGGATTGGCCACTTTCTTTCGTCGATATGTTCCTCATTTTGTCTTGCGTGCTGATGCTCTCTATGCTGCCATGAAGAGGGGCGCAAAGATAGAGCAGTTGATTGGATTGGAGGATGCGAAGAAGGATTTGATTACAGCCATCACAAGTGAACCTGTATTGAGAGTAGTGGATTACAGCAAACCCTTGTATTTGACGGTGGATGGGTTGCCATGGGGTTGGGGTGCGTGGTTAGGGCAGGAGGATGATGAGGGAGGCCGGTACGCGGTTTTATTTCTATCTGGAAGATACAATAACGGGGAACAGAGGTATGATCAGCCAAAGAGGGAAGTCTTGGCAGCACTGAGGGCATGAAAAGCAGCTCATCAATATGTACGTGGTGCGGAGTTCATTTTGGAAACAGATGCACGTGCGCTGCTGGGGCAACTTGCAAACCCTGACTCTTTAGACTCTACCACTCAGCGCTGGTTGTTGGCCATTCGTTCATATAATCCTGCAGCTGTGCATCACATAAAGGGGTCGAAAAACACCATTGCTGATGGGCTTAGCCGCCAACCGGAGGGGGGTAATGACGAGGAGGACGAGGGCGACGAGCTGGAGGGTTTTGTGGACAACGTGCTGGGACTTGTGGGAACACTGGAGACATCTGTTATCTCATGGAATGTCAACTCTGTCAGATCTGCAGCCCGGAAGATGCCTGGAACCTTTCTGACTCTACTATCTTCCTATGACATTGTTTTGCTCCAGGAGACAAGGATGGCGAGGACGCTGTTTGGAGCAGTGAGTGGATATGATTTTAGGGCGACACATGAAGGCTTTGACGTGGGATTTCCATCAGTGGATTCAAAGGATTTGGGCAAGAACGGCATGGGGATTTTGGTGAGGAAAGGGCTGTTTGGGACAGACGATCCTGATGGGATGACTTGCCAATTGCCAGGGTGGACGATGGAGGAGATGGAAGGACGATATCTGGAGTTGCGATATGGGAGTGTTGCGCTGATTACTGCATACTGTCCAGCAGCGGTTCGGGGCTGAGACCATCGCATTCCTTATAAGTTGGGATTTTGCAGGGCACTTCTTCGCGAATTACGCATGTTGGGACTCATGGTGGTGGTCGGGGCGGACTGGAATATTTGCAATGGATCTGGACATTCATCCTTCTCTTTTAGGTCACATCTCGTCAGGTTTCCTACCAGAAGAGCGCAGCCTTTACGCAGAGATTTCTGAAGTCCTGACAGATTGCTTCCGGCAGCTGTATCCAATGAAAGCTTCTTACACAACCTGGTGGACACCAGACTGTCGTAACAATCATGGGTTCAGATTTGATTCAATTTTGGTTTCAAGGAACGTAATGATCTCAGAAGCAGAACACATTCAATGGCCATGGGGATCAGGTCATATTCCTGTTGCGGCAATGCTGAGGTTACATTCAGAGACGGAGGTGGGGGATTTTGTGATAAAGCTGGAGGAGCAGGGTGACGAGGTAGAGGACAAAATAACAAAGGAAGGCTTCTCCGGGCGGATTGCTCAGGTTTTCCGACTATTGCACAGCAAACCACTATTGGGGACAGCGGTGGAAAAAACTGCGGTTCGAAGGATGGCAAGCTTGTACAAGTTGGAAGAAGGGGAATTGTTTCGTGAAGTGAAAGGAGGGCTACGACGGGTGGTGGGGACACGGGAGGAGCAAACCAATATCATCCAGGAGTGTCACAAGGGATTTGGAGGTGGGCATCGAGGAGCAGCTGCGACAGCTGCAAAAATCTCAATGCGATACTGGTGGCAAGGGATGTGGAGAGATGCTTCTGAATATGTGAGAACCTGTGACGCGTGCCAGAGCCAGAATCCTGTTCGCTATTTTGAACCGCTTGAAGTACAGCCTGGTGCACTCTTCCCAACTTTGTTTCAGAGATGGTACATTGACCTCGTAACAATGGAGGGTCCGTACCGCTATCTGGCTTTATTTGTGGAGGAGATTTCAGGTTGGCCAGAAGCAGTAGTACTCAAACACAAAGCAGCTGAGCCTATTTTAAAAGCACTTGAGAAGGAAGTTTTCGCACGATTTGGAGTGCCCTGGGAGGTTGTATAGATGGCGGAGAGTTGGATGGGCGTGAGATGATCAGGATGGCGGGGAGGATGGGATTCAAATGCCGGGTAACGATGGCTTATGGGCAGCAGGCAAATGGCAAAGTGGAGCGGGCAAACAAACTGATAGTCTCTGCAATTGCAAAAGTCTCTGAGGGAAAGCCGCGTCAGTGGGTTAAATTCCTGAAATCCGCACTTTGGGCGTCCCGCTGTACAATCTCTGCTACAACTGGGTTGAGTCCTTTTCACATAGTCTTTGGACAGGATCCTGTCTTACCTGCAGAGTTTCTGAAGGAGTCTTTTGCTGTGGTGCGATGGGATCGGATGACGACTGCAGAGCTATTGGCTGAGCAAATTCAGATGCTAGAGCGGAACGAAGCCATTGTGGAACTCGCACGCCAGCACATAGCTGAAGCACGTGAACGCCGAGCAGAGCAGTTTGACAAAGATCACCGCATGTGGCCGGAATCAGAGGAAATTCAGGAAGGGGACAGAGAGAGGGGAAGCAGGGGCACGTCACAGTACCCACATAGCACCCCTGTGTTGTGTTTTGGGACAGGGCCGCTCCAAAAACCATCATCACAAAAATCATTGGCCCAATTTTGTGACCCACTGTACTTCAACAACATTTTTATTCTATTAAAAACTTTTTTTTCAACCGCTCATAGTAGTTCTGTGGTTCAGCTCTTTCCCCTTCAGCCGTTTCCAGCAAAACTGCAACAACACCTGAGACACAGGAACACAAGGCAGAAGCACTGACCTGAAAGAATGGGAAGGAAGAGCACCAGAGCCTAAAACCGTATGAAAAGGATATCACCTGGTCGAAATTTGATCTTGAGGTGGAGGTCTGGTAGACAAGTATGGCCTCTGTCAAACCACCTCTGTAATGCCAACATAGCACTACTGCCCTCCTGCAGCACAGCGACTGCACAGGACTGCCACTGCACTGCTTCAGGATCACTGCTGCCAAGCCATTGCTGTCCTGTCGCCACGCAGCTGCAGCTGTCCTGCTGCAGCACTTACCATGACCATACTTCTACTGTCCTGCTGCTGCACTGCCACAGCCATCCTGCTGCCGAACCAATGCAGGACCACTGCTGTAGAGATGCGGAACTGCCGCTGTATTGCTGTGGGACCACCTCCACACCGCCATACTGCTTCAGGACCGCCGCTGCACCGATGCAGAACCACCTCCACCCTGCGCTGCCATATGACCACAAGACTGCCGCTGCCCTGACGCAGACAGCCGCTGAATCGAGGCGCCGTACCACCATGGGACTGCCATACTACTGCAGGACTGCCACTGCACCGACGCAGGACTGACTCTGCACCGCACTGCTGACTGCCGCAGGACCGACACTGGACTGACGTGGGACCGCCGCCGTAATGCCGCGGGACCACTACTGCACCGCTGCCATGGGACCGCCGCTGAATCACAGTGTGCCTGCCGCTGCACCGTTAGTGTAGGGCCACCGCCATACCACCGCTGTGGGACCGGCACTGTAGGACCGCTGCCACCCAACCGCAGCATTCCTGCGGCCGTACCACAGCAGGACCACCGCTTCGTGGCTGCCACGGGATCGCTGCATACTGACGTGGGACTACCTCCCCACCGACGAGGAACCGCTGCCGTATCGCCCCGGGATCACCGCCGAATCGCCATGGGGCCGCCGCACGGCTTATATGGGACTGCCACTGTACCACGGCCACAGGACCTCCACCACCCAGCCGCTGCCTTCCCGCCGCCATTCCGCCACAGAACCACCGCAGCACCGATGCAGGACCGACTCACTGCCACGGGACCTCTGCTGCACCGTTACGGAACCCACGCCGTACTGCTGTGGTCCTGCCACCGCACCACTGCCAAGGTACTGCCGCAGAATCCTGCCACTGGACCGCTGCTTCCATGTCGTGGAACTGCCTCCACACCGCACCGTCGTTCTGCCACAGGATCACTGCCGCACCGATGCGGAACCGCTATTGTATTGCCACAGGACCGCCGCTGAATCACGGCGCCGCACAGCCGCAGGACCGCCGCCATACTGCCGCAGGACCGTCGCTGCCCAGCCGCAAGATCGACTCTGCACCACGCCGCCATACTGACGTGGGACAGCCTCTGCACTGACGCGGAACTGCTGCTGTACCACTGCAGAACTGCCACTGTACCATTGCCATGGGATCGCCGCTGTACCGCTGCAGGTCTGCCGCAGCACTGATATGGGATCGCCACTGTACCACTGTGAGACCGCCGCCGCACCAGTGCAGGACCACTGCTGCAGGACCGCCGCCATACTGGCGCAGGACCGCTGCCAAATCAGTGCTGTGGGACCACCAGACTGTCGCTGCAGGACCGTCGCAGCGTCCCAATGCATTGCTGCCATGGGACCGGTGCCAAATCGCCGTGGGACCGCCATGATACCGTCGCTGCGGGATAGCCGCCGCCTCGCCACGTGCCTGCCGCCTCATCACTGCCATGGGACCGCCACCATACCACCGCCACAGGACCAGCATTGTGTGACCTGTTGCGGGACCGCCTCTGCACCAACGTGGAACCGTCGCTGTACTGCTGCGAGACCACTGACGAATCGCCACAGGACCGCTGCCATACTGCTGCAGGACCGCCGCTGCACCAATGCAGGACTGCCTCCACACCGTACCGCCGTACTGCGGTATGGCGGCGGTTTTGCAGTGTTATAGTGCGGCGGCGATCTGGCTGCAGGAGGGTGGCAGTCCGGTGGTGTTATGGTAGCGGTCCTGCAGTGATGTGGCATCGGTTCAGTTCCTGCGGTGGTGCAGTAGCGGTCTGGTGGCGTTACAGTGACGGTATGGCGGCGGTGCTGCGGCGGCTATAGCTGTCCGGCGGTTGGGCGGCCGTCTGGCGGGACGGCCGTATGACAGTGGTTTGGCAGCGGCCGCGGTCCGCTGAGGTGACGCAATTGGCGGGGGACCACTGGACCACTGCTGGACCGTCGCCATCCCGCCACCATAATGTGCTGGACTGCGCTGTGGCGCTACCGAGGCGTCAACGGCTGCGGTACCAAGGCGGCAGCAGCAGTATGGCGGCGGTCTGGTGGTAGTACTGAGGCGTTGGCAGCTGCCTTACTGAGGTGGCAGCGGAGGTCCATTGGCGGTGCGATACTGCTGCTGTACCGCAATCCCGCCGCCGCGACCAACCACTGCTATGGTGCCAGTGGTGGCAGTACTGAAGCGTTGGCAGCAGTCCGGCGGCGGTCCGGCAGCGGTACTGAGGCGGCGGCAGCGGCGTTAACATGGCGTCAGCTGCTGTGGTACCGAGACAGCGGCAGTGGTGGTACTGAGGCGGCGGCGGCGGAACCAAGGCGGCGGCGGTACGTCAGCATCAGCAGAGACGGCGGTGGTGGCAGCATCAGCTGCAGTACAGCGGTGGTCTGGCGGCAGTCTGGCGGCATCAGCAGAGGTGGTGAGACAACAACAGTCCAGCAACAGTGCAGCTGCGGTGCGGTGGTGGGATGGTGGCAGCGGCAGTTCTGAGGCAGCAGTATGGTGGCAATGGTGGCCGTACTAGTATGGTGGTGGGACATCGTACTAGTATGGTGGTGGGACATCGGCATCAGCAGCAACAGCGGTGGTGGCAGCGTCAGGGCAGCGGCAGGAGGCAGCGGTCCGGAATACTCCGCTGCCACACTGCCATTGCAATGCTACCCTCCCGCAACCTAAGTTGTGTCCGTGGGTACTTGTTGTTTTTTTGTTTGGAAGGGTTATCCTTTGTCTGTAGGGTTCCCCCCTGTCTTCAGTCTTCTTCTATTCCCATTCACCTCCTGATCTCTCTCCTGTCATACCTTCCTGTTCCTCTGAAACTGTTTTTGTGACCAATACGCCTCTTTCAATGGACTCTTCCCAGAGGTTACAGAAGTTCCATCAATTTGTGGTAGAGTAGAAAGAGGGAAAGAATGCCATGGGGGTACTCGGGTATCCCGGTACAGACAAGGGTACTCGGCCAGACTTGGTCCCAGTGTGCATACCAAGGGCCAACAGACACTTCAGTATGATACTGTCAGTATGCGTTGGTATGTACCGAGACCGTACTCGGGCTCAGTACCAAAACTGGTCAGTCCGGTATTTGAGATAGAACTGAACTGGACCGACCAGTCAGTCTGGTCTGGTATCAGTTCGGTACTGCAATTACCGACAATAGAGAAGGGAGTGCAGAGTCAGGTACCACTGGTGCCCTGACTGATGAAGTCCATAAATGCTCTTGAGCAGTTTACAGACAAACACAGCCTTTGGATGACCAGGAGCCTCAAAGCCCTCTGGTTGCTCCATGTAGTTCTCAATGTCAAGGTCTGCATGGAGATAGGCTGTTCCCACATCCAGACTGCCATAGGACATGCCTAGAGAGAGTGACAAGGCCAGCAGCAGTCTGACAGTGCCATGCCTGACCACAGGAGAGAATGTCTCTGTGTAATCAGTGTTTGTATTTGGAGCTGGGATAGAAGTGCCTGGTGTAGGAGCAGGGAGCTGACAGGCACAGAGACATTGGGCAGAGGTTGACCAAGAGTAGGATCAGGAGTAGGAGGTAGAGTAAGACCAAGAGTAGGACTTAGAGTAGGGTCAAGAGTAGGACCAGGTTTGATTGCAGTAAGGTAGAGGAGCAGAAGTCTGGGCAGCAGTAGGTTGGGAAGTATGAT
>JADGKE010006559.1:0-11546 GCA_026954515.1 Cladochytrium tenue
GTCACCGAGCCAAAATTCGGGCGTGTCAAGAAGGGGACGTCGGATGTCTTCAGCCTTCTGAAGAAGGTCGAAAACAAGAAAGTCAAGATGGAGGAGCTTCGTGCCGCGGAGCCCGAGAAGGCCGACGCCCTCGTCGAGGAGGAAAAGTGGAACAAGGCGCTGAAGCACGCGGACGGCGAAAAGGTCAAGGACGACATTGCTTTGCTCAAAAAGGCGGCCAAGCGGAAGAGGAAGGCCAAGGAGCAGTCTGCCAAGGAATGGGCGGATCGCCAAAAGACGCTGAAGAAGTCCATGGTGGACCGGCAGAAGAAGCGCACAGACAACCTGAAGGCACGCTCGGAGGGGAAGCTGAAGGGGAAAGGCGGGGGGATAAAGAAGAAGAGCCGGCCGGGGTTCGAAGGGAGCGCAAGAAAGAAGAAAAGCACCTAAATTCGATGCTATATAATGCCATAAACGTTCATGGTTGCACAAGTCACTGGGGGTTCATATCCAGTTGTGTAAAGTTGAAGATATTTCCTAAGCGTCTGTCAGGCAGACTTTTGCTTGACCAGTCGCCGTATTTTGCGTAAGAAGTGGCCAGACCATTCAAAAAGCTGGGAGGAATCCAATCCCGAGTGCCATCGTAGTGCCCAATTCGAACCGAAGGCGGCGTTGCTGGGTGGTATTTATGCGTTGAGGCCATCCCTTCAAGTAATTCGTACTCGCGCGGTTGCTTGGCAGAGCTGAACAGAGGTGGCATAGTCTTGGGGAGCGGTATTTTTATCGCGTTGTAATATTGGTGCGGTCCCCAATGCGTCCGACGCAGCCTTTCCAATCAAAAACCTTATAAGGCCACAATGAATTTAGAACAAGGATAAACTTGTACGCAGTGTCCTACCGAGCAGACTGATCGGCTCCACTTCCATTCCAGTGAGAACGTCATGGAAACAGTTTATCATGTTACGTGGGCGTTTTTAAAGGGAATACCAATTCAACTATTACCCAGTCTCTCGGCATGAAGCGAGTGAGGGCCAAAGTCAAGCGGAATTCGAAGTCGAAGTAGACTGATACGAGTAGCTTGTATTTGGTAGCTGGAAGAGGTCCGCGAACCTTTACGCTCGTACTTATGGGGAGTTGAAATGCGTAACATGGATGGAATTCTAAATAACCGGCCCGACAAAACTGGAGACTGGGTTGCAGACGAGGAGGATGAGGGAAGGTGAAGAGGAGGAAGTGATGAAGAATGTGCCGGCCGTTTGCCCAGCACCAGCGTTCTGTACTTCGGTGTTTTTCTACTGGATCGTGTGTGGGCTTGTCGTGATCGGTCACTCTGTTGTTGTGCCTTGTCTGATGGGACGTAGGCAGCGCCGACAGCAAGGTGGAGGCGGCAGTGGAGGAGGTGGCCGGAAGATGCGCAGAAACCCTCGCCACGGTGGCGGCAGCAGCGGCGGGCTACGCAGACGCCGTAGTGCCTTCTATAATAACAAAGATGATGACGACGCTCTCGCAGACTACATCGCTAACACGGCTGGCGGCGGTGGTGGTGATGGCACAGACGATGACCAGTCGGAGCATGCCGGCCCCAGCGGCGCAGCAAGTGCAGCCGGTGAGGACACCGAGGAAGGGTCTGTCACGGAGGACACAAGCGAAGAATCGGCAACTGAAGGTGCCGTCGCTGTGGCCGCTGCCGCCTTCCCGCCCGGAACGTTCACGGTGCCGACTCGCATGACCACACTCCTTGCGGACTTGACCCACGTCGTGGAGCGGCAGCGGCCGGACAGCGACGACGAAGGCCACCCAGAAGAGGAAGCGGGGGAGGAGGACGAGGAAGATAGTGATAGATCTTCCCTCGACGATCTGGCCGAGGTTGGGCTCCTTGAGAACCTGCTTCACCTCGGCAGTGGTGATGGCTCCGACGATGACTTCGACGGCGAAGGGACCATGAACTCACTAACAGCCATGTTTTCTGGCCGTCGCAACTTTTGGGAGGATTCGGAAGCCTTGGAGACCGCTTCCGAGGAGGCTAATTTTCGTCGGGTATTACGGGGCGACTTTGGATGTGCAAGCTCAGCGCGGCCAAAGAACACCCGTACTTCGCCACGCCATTCCCAGCCCAATCAACATGAAAGCCATCGGCCTACAAATGTGAGTATTGGGAGCCCCTGAATCAAAATCAGCGTTCTTAATAACCTGATCCTACCAGCAGCGCCGGGCCCGCAGCAGCCCGGCTGACTCGTTGCATCACATTGATCAAATTCTGTTCGATTTCTGTTCGGACCCTCAAGGGGCACCCAGCGCCCTCCTCCCCACATTCCCAACTTCCATGCGGCGAGGAGTGATTGCCTTGGCGAAACAGTACGGCGTCGCTGTCAAAACAAGGACGCGGGGGTCAGGGAACAGATTGAGGACCATCGCCATTATCCGAACGTCAACGACCCGCGTCCCTAACCTCCGAGCTCCGACGAATCCTGTGCCGAGACGCGGACCACGTGCTTCTCACAAAACGTCAAAGAATCCAAGGCCCGACCGAGCCGCGCCAACGACAGGCGAAGTTGTGGCTGAAGGCGTACCCCCAATCTCCGAGGAGAATCCGGGGCACAAGATGCTTCGAGCTCTTGGCTGGGCACCCGGGCAAACTCTCGGGGTTGCAGGAGATGGCGACGGGCGTAGTTTGAGGGAGCCAATTGCAGTGATGATACGGGAGCGCAGGAAAGGTCTCGGCGCTTGAAAATATCCAATACAAAAAATATGTATTTATCTGCATGGGCCGGTGTACAATGCCATACCTCTCAGCCAACGCGGCTCTTAGCGGCACGCCGCTTCATTTCGCCAAGAATACAGCACAAACATTATCAGCGGCTTTGGCGGTGGCCCTTTTGGGCCTGAGTGTCTTCGTGTCCATTTTTTCGGGCTGCGTGGAATCCGTGCCCTAGAATACCGAGCGAGGAAAGATGAGTAGACATTTCAGCTGATTGCGGAAAGCACGTCAGTGAGCTTCAGAGCGTGATGAAGGTGCAGTGTGTGTAATCAGGCGGGTTTGTGGTAGCCATGAGTTCGGCATTCCATTGTATACATCGTGCAAGCCTTGCTCCTCCAAACGCTAGTGAATATTAGTAAAATATACCCCAGCCAATATTCTACCTCTGCACCTAGTCATACTAACTCCAAAATGCGTCATGCCGGAATGTCGAACTGTTGTTTCGTTACACTGCGAGATAATACTGAAGACCGCCATGAGGGCCTTGGCAGCAGCGCTGACCAGGATTCTGAGCTGCCTTTCTACGTCCAGCATCAGTGGCTGTACTGGTCGCGCGTCCATGTGCTCGACCTGATGGGCATAGTGCTCGGCTCTAAACCAATACAGGCCGCCCTACACAAGTGACGAAGCAACGAAACTTAGGATCACATACAAGTCCTATTATATGAGCTTGCTCGGTTGCGCTGCCATGGATACACGGGGGCGGCATGGCTTATGCCTTTTAGTCTATCCCTTGAGTACTTACAGCTTAATACATATTGGATACACGGTGCTAACGTGGGGTGACACCTGTGGCGCTCCTGACTTTATTTTTAACGGAAAAAGAATGGGCACAACAAGCCAACACAACGTTCAGGCGCCATAGCCACGGATAGACTCCGCAAAAGCCCACTCAGTCTCCAGCTCGTAGGGTGCGGTGATCTCAATTCCTTCCGCAGTGATGGTCGCGCGTTGAATCTTATAATATATCAGCATTACAGTAGCCTGATGCGTTCAATAAATCACCTTGTTCAGAGAGCGCGCGTCACGGTAGTACAGCACGCGCATACAGTCATTAAGGAGCTTCTCGGCCTGCTCCTTGGTCATGTTCTTCTCCCCGATAGTGTCAAGCGCCTTTCGGAGCATTGGCTGGGCAATGTACGCGCCATAGCCAGTGGCAATGGACGGCGATTGGTATGTTGTGCCCTGCAGGTCAACAAAACCGAGGAAGCTACGGGAGAGATATTAGAAACTATAGGAAGCCGCTTATTGCAGTACTTCTCCCCGTTCTTTTGTCCAGCCACGACAAGTGAATTCCAGAGCGGATTGAATTTGTTTCGTCGGTTGTACATCACTCGCGAGAGGTACTCGTAGATATTCTTGGGGCCGAGAGTGTGTCCATCATCGGCGTACTTCTCTCGGATCCTGTAAAAGTGTTAGACACACCAGGAGCTCCTTATTCGTACTCGAGACTTTCAATGAGGTGTTTGAGGTACTGCAAATCTGAAATGTCCCCAGAGGCCCCAATAACAGTGTGATCACCGGCCTTGAAGAGGCGCTCAACATCTCTGAACCGAGCCAGAGAACCGTAGGAGGCTGATTTTCAGATAATTAGATATAGGCGCGCATGGAGGAGCGAAAATCTAACCCAGGTTATCCGCCGCCAGCATTACGCCGTCCTTGTATCGGATAGCTATGACCGAAGTTCCGGTCACAATCGGGGACCTTAGTTAAATTTCAGCGCCATAGACCGATTGAGGGTGTTCTTTTTGAGACATGAAAAAAGGATCTTACTGCGTACGCGTCGTCGGCGCAAGAGATGGGTTCGACAAAAACTGCTGGTCCTTGGTGGAGTCGAAGGCGCGGCTGCCGGGGAGGTAGTCCGAAGAGTTGAATATGTCATTGTCGCGACTTCGGGGATTGCCCCAGTTTCCAGGAAAGTAGTCCATTGCTAACTGGAAGCTTCTTTCGGGTGGTTGACGGGGAAATGGGACGCGCGTCGGTGGGTTGGGTGGCTGGGTAACTTTATCTGACAAGAACTGGGGTTTAACCAGCTTCATGCGGTCCCCCACGATAATTTAGGTAGTTTGTAGTAATAGCTGGTATTTAGTCCATTTTAAATATATTCTACTCCTCAAACCAATCGGGCTTCCAAATCAGTTATCCAAGAGATATGATTGTTCCGCAGCCAATTCTGCCGCTTTTGGCTAGTCTTCTCGCGACGAGGAGATTAGTCGGCTATATGATATTTTGTTTAAAAATAAAAGACAAGGCTTGAAGGAAGCTGCCGGAATTTTAGCCCTCAATGGGATAGGTACAGACCAGTTTTTTGCATTATTGTTTAACGCTCACAAGGTTCTGTGGGCCTGTTTTTGACCGTTATACTTTCGAGGCTGGTGAACAAGAGGTACAAGTCTGCAGTGCTTTCTAAATAAATATGTAGGAGATCTTCGCAAGTCACCACTGGTAAGCAGTCACAAGCTACCATGCTTTGTCAAAATCCCAAAATGGCCAAATTACACGAATTGAAGCGGTTTCGGACGCTCCAGAGGCAAAAAGTTATTTATGGCCGTTCTGTCGTGAATTATAACCTTCGTTGCTGACCATCTTGCGCGAAGATGCGAACACCAAGGAGTAGAACGGCCCGTTAACTCTCATTTCGCAGACCAACAAGTTTGCTGAAACATCAGATTCTATTGTAATAATCTTTGACGGTACAATGAGAAGCCATGATATTCGTCTTAACTACTTCCCTGCAGGACCATACGGAATGGCGGAAGTGAGGAGTGGTCGAAGCGACACAGGCAAAACTATATGCTTTTATGAAATTGAGCACAAAAAGGACGGAACTCGGCATTAGTTCTTATTGTGCCGTGGGTGGCCCAATTTATTGACATGGGAATGGGCATTGATGAGGTGGGTCCACAGCGCCTATGGCTATCACCAGCGGGATCATATTGGAAGATCTAACCCTGATGTTAGCTTCGCCTGTGGCTAGAAAATCTGCTCGCAACGTGAGTGTTTCCTTCTTATTCTGCATGACAGTTACAGGCTCTAACGCAAAGCTGCGTCTCCTTTACCACCGATATTCAACTTTGCCAGTACAGACGACCTTGGGGCCGTCCTAGTAACGGATAGAGATGGTGTAATTTTGATTAAAGGTGAGATAATGATGAAACGGAGCGAACTAAACAGCCAAAAGTGGAGACCCCAAATCTTCCTTCCCGAGTTACCAAGGCTGCCCTCTCGGCGACGTTCTCAATGTCGTGCGATCAGGTAAGATCATTCACACGTATTAGCTTCAATTGTTGGCTAACTTCGATCGGTCTTGGAAGGCGTCGAAAGTAATGGGGCAAGCGTTGATGGTTATCTCGGCGTTCGATGAATACCAGATTGTTCAATTCAATTATTTCCCCCTCATATTGTCGTTCATTGCCCCTTCAAACGCAAACTCCGGTTGGTTTTAGATCGAGGTTATTAGTCGGCTTGACTCTTATTTTCCTTCCAGGCATATTACTGGACATAGGGACACAGCTCCGTCCACAGGTCGAGGCGTTGGCAAAGATGATAGTTGTGCAATAAATGCGTGAATTTCGTTCTAGTATTCTTTATTGACTGCAATGTCGCACACAATTGGTCGAGCAACCCCAGCCGGCACTGTACGCCTGCGGGACCGCGTTTTGCGGCATGGTGTCCCGGCATCCGTATTCGCGTCCGATGCAGATGCTTCTCGCGTAGTGCCTTCTTTGCCGTACACAGTGGCCCCGCGACTTCGGTTGGCCCTCTCGGCTCTTGGGGTTGGCGGTTTCCGCATTGGATCAACACGCTCCCTGTCGCGCCCAGGTGTCGGTGTGCTTACGACACTCAAAGGCACAGGAGGCCGAGAAAGGGACGATGAGCATGTTGCAGCGGTGAAGCGTGCCCTGTCGGCGGGCGTTAACTTGATCGATACCGCCTCACACTTCTCGGGGGGTAAGTGACGCGTGCTGCCAAGTGCCTAACGTCCTAACCATCGTCTTGTTTGGCTGCATTCCAGGGAACTCAGAAAGACTTATTGGGCGTGCTCTCAAGGAGTCTCTCCTGGAAACCGAATTGGCTCGAGATGTATTCACATACATGAAGGAAGATTTTTAACTATGTCCATCCTAGGAAGTGGCAGTCATTTCGAAGGTTGGATATGTAACAAGCACCTCCGATCTGCGGTCTTTGGCCGTTGGGGCCAACAGTATTGCCGAAATTGGTGGCACTGGAGCGACTGGTCATTGCATTGCTCCAGCATTTTTGGAGTCACAGATCTCCTCCTCCCTCAAGCGACTCTCACTTGAGACGATTGATATATTGATGCTGAATAACCCAGAAAGAATGCTTTTAGACTCAAAAAGGGTAAATGATGCGAAGAGGTGTGATATTCTCACCATGAATAGAGAATTTCGAAGCAGACTTTGATTGATCAAATTCGGGATGCGTTTTCCCATCTCGAAGACGAGGTGGCCGCCGGAAGAATTGGAAGTTACGGAGTCGCGTCGAACGCATTGCACGGGCCTGGCGGCCCTGTGTCGCTCGGTGATTTGGCTGATTTATCGAGAGAAGCCTGGGAGGAAGGGCCGAGCTCAAAAACCTCCTCGGGCAGTTTGAATGGCGGTTCGCCTAATTTCGTCGCGATTGAATTTCCCTTGAACCTGTTTGAGCGGACTGCCATGTTTTCAGAGGCCGGACAGAGTCTCATTGCCCAGGCAAAGGTCAGGCATAGCAATTATACGATAATCAACTGTTCTTGTAGGGCATGGGCTTGCATTTGTTTTCACAACGGCCATTGACTGCAATTACCGGAAACAAAGTCCGGTATCTTGGCGACATACGGCCTCCAGATGAAGCTGAAAGTAAGGAAACACACACACACACACACACACACACACACACACAACCGTCGCGTTGACTGACACCTTTATTTCATTACAAGACGATGCGGAGGAACTGAAAAGATTATCGGAAAGCTTTGAGAACCTCACCGAGTTGGAAGCTGAATTGCCATCAATGTGTTAGTTCCATGTATTTGCGACTTTGACTCATGGTAGAGTAGTTACTTCGGACGAAGAAAATCAAGCTATTCTTGCCAGGTTCGAGTGGGCCCAGGTTTTGGCTGACAACCTCGGAGAACTCGCTCGTCACGCCAGTATGGCAGCTCATTTTGCCGAAGGGACGGTTCTACCAAACGTTCGTCGTGACGTCAAAGAGCTTTCTACAGCTCAAAGCTCTGTTTCTTCCACTGAGACAGATTATTTATCCGAATGGTGCAAGCGTTACGAGGATGCAATCAAGGATACTTGTGCGTGCATTATTGATGCAGCACGACGGCGAGAACGCGAGGAGAACCGGCAACTTGCTGGTGTTTTGGCAGCTCTGGCACCGATGCCTGGGTCAGAAGCTTCCCCGCCGCTGGGTGAGATTGCGATCCGATTCGCTTCGTCCTGCCTTCGCCTTGAGAGCTCCAACGAAGCACATGAAGAGGGTGACGATACCCTCAAGGCCATTCGCGGCGGCAGCAGTGTCCTTGTTGGCCTCACGCAGACAGATTTTGTGTTGCCTTCGTTTCGAGCTGCTGGTGGGGCAGGCACGGCTGCTATGTCTGCCGATGAGTTGCGGAATTTTGATTGGTGCCCTCTTCTTGAAGCTAGTGAAGGAGAAGCGGTGTAGTAATACAAAGAGGACTGTTTTGCTGCTGCACAATAATAGACACAAATATACACGTCTCTTCCTACCCTTCACCCCCTCCCCCCCACTCCCACTCATCTCCGCTGCGTAGCCTTCACTTTCCGTCGTCACCCACAGTGACTTCATCTGCCCCTTACCCCTCTTCGGCTCCTGTTCATTTCCGAGAACAACTAGTATGGCGCGTCCCTTCCCTGCCTCTCGCCGCACCGTGCTCGCCTGGTTTGTTTTAGGGATGGTTTCCCAAAGGACGCCGGCCGGTTACAAAATTTTCCGAGTTAAGGAAACGTCACTGGCGATGTCACCTGCGTCGCCACCACCGTCATTGTGTTCCCACACGCCACCCCGGCAGCTCCCCCAGCAGCACCCACCGCAACCGCAGCCGCAGCTAGAGCCCCAGCCCCAGCCGTACGATAAGGACCTCCCGCTCCCACCGACTGCTCCGTCGCCGCCGCCACAGACCCCACAGCCGCCCGCTCGCCTTCAACGCCCACGTCAGCCGCCCACACCTTTTGCCCGTCCCACCCCTTCGACCTTAACGCCGCTTCGGGCTGTCGCACCCCGAGCCTCTCCTCCGTCGTCGCCCGAAAGTATTGTCAGCTTCAATGTGTTTTATGATGACGGAATTGATCCACCGCCATCGTCTACTTCGATGACGCCCCTTGTGCGCATCCCATCGACGGGAAGCCACCGACCCTCTGGGGATCCAGAACCGCAGGGACCCGGCTCACACCCGATCAAGGCGTCGGCACCCTATAGCTCCACTACTTCGTTTTCCCCGTCTTTTAAGCCAAATCGAGCGTCCCATATTTCACGGAATTCACGCTCTTCTCGCGCAACCTCGCTCTTTTCCTCGGTGGTTGCGCAGTTCGCCGTCACCTCGTCGACGACTTCGGTGTTCGAGCCAAACTTGGCGCACAGCAGGTCCTTTAAAATGGAAGATATGGATGTCTCTGTGTCGGACTTGCTACGCTTTCTCGATTTTTCGGAGGGAGCAACAGATGTCGACAATGTGTCGTCAAGAAGGGTACCTCACTTATCCCGCGCTCTCTCGTTGAGGCAACAAGGGACTATGTCGTCATCGGGCCATGGCTCCAGAGACGAAAAAGCTGGATCTATAGCTAGTTCTCGCAGGTACTCTGTTCGAAGTCGGAGAAGCTCGATATCCCGACCCAGTCATCATCTTCATTCGCTGTCGGGGTCAGTCGGTCACCGATCTTTGTCGTCACAGCGAACGACCTCTTCTGGCACACATAGCCATCGCATTGTCCCGCGTGGCAAGAGGAACCGAGGAGATATCAATGGCTTCAGTGACCGAGGCAGTGTAATTCGGGATGATCACTATCGCCAAGTGTCGGCAGAGCGCATTCTGCACTTGTGGATGCAGGCAGACTTTGAGGAAGACGGTGATCTTGGGCCGTCTGTGGCTGATATAGCAAGCCCTCTCAACATCAACCCCGATATATACGAGATCAGCAACCTTACGATGCCTGGTACTTCTAGTGCGGAGATTCGAATGCAAAACCGTCGCTCCTTTGTCCCCGTCCGTGGACTGAGTACCATAGTAAGGTCGCCATCCACACGCTTGAGGCCAACAAGCCCGCTGAGAAGAGCAACTGTCACTAAGACATCGAAGTCACCGGACTTTGCACGATTTGATTTGAATGCGAAGGAATTAAAACTAGAGCCGCTGAACGCTGATGAGAAGATCGAATTCTTCCAGGACGAAGCAAGCCCGTCATGTCTCGATATATTCGGCTCTTTGTTTTCCTGCTTTTGGACGCAACCTGAGAAGGACTACTCCGACGTCAACGTTTTTCACATGCAGTACCCATATTTACCCATGCCCTGGAACCCACCCCGGGAATCTCTCTACACTGGTGGTCGCCTCTGGTCCGGCCGAGTGTTATCGCCAGAGGAACGTCTTCCAAAGCCACTTCCTCCTCCTCGATATCCTCTCGAAGACGCTATCAGCGGACGACCCCTTTACATCGATGGACAAGAGACGCTGACACTCAAGCTGACTGTCACACCGCGAATGATACGGTCTGTGCCAGGGCCGTCGCTGGCGGATTTGACGGCACTATCGCAGCCTCCGATGTCGGTTTCGTTCATTACCCCCGCTGGCGCCCCTCTTGGGCCTTCTGTGCCGGCTCGGGCAACGGCCGTACAAGATGGTAGTCGCCAATCATCCAGGCAGGCGGCGGCCGTTGCGGCGGCGCAGGCCGCAGCCGATGCCGCCGCCGCCGCCCGCCGCGCCACAATGAGCATGAAGCGCGTGTCGCGGCGCATATCGCAGTCGGCCTTTGACCTGCAGTCGCCACCGCCGCCGCCACAGGACAGCGACGAGGTGGGCCGCCCCGCGCCGCCGCCGGTCCGCCAGCCACGCCCCTTGAGCCAGGTCAGCGCCCTGGAGGAGTGGGGCGAAGAGGACGGCTTCTCGCTCGACCCGCCGTCAGACCCACGCCACTTCTCGTTCGCCTCGACCGCCTCCGTCAAGCATGCGACCGTGGGCGCACCGTCGTTTTCCAAGGCATCGGGCGTAGAGGCAGCCTCAGCAAAGCCGCGGCCGTCGGACCACGCCCCGCCTCACAGTTCCGCGCTCTTGCCGGCTCGTACTGGCGGTGCCGCGAACAATGGTGCTGTGCCATCGAGCAGCGGGTTGCGCGCCGGCCATTTCGTACCTCCTGGCACGATTGGCCTCAAGGACGGGCCGTTCATTCCGGGGAGGCTGTCCTCGAGCGCGACGCCCGTGTCCCTAGCGCCTCGTTCGCTCCCCCCTTCATCCGTTATCCTTCCATCGGCTGTGGCAGCTTAGCCGTAAAGAGCCTTTCGACTTCCGCAGTTGTACGATACATGATTGAAAGATGTGTTTATAGACATTGACTTTTTTCTTACTTTTGTCCTGACTGCTTGTTGTCAAAAACGATGTGCAATCTATCGGGTCGGTAGCCCAGGTAGGGTGTTCAAAACAGGGTAACATATATTTGAGAGACAGGGAAGTCGCAGTAAGAAAGAACACATCCGATCCGTAAGCGGACAGCAGCCATTTTAACCCCTCCTTAGCGTCTCCGTCGGCCGCCCTTCTGTACGAGCTCGAACCCGTCCTCATCAACGACCG
>JADGKE010006560.1:0-11498 GCA_026954515.1 Cladochytrium tenue
GGTGGGGGGTCGCGTGGTTGGCCAAGTGATAGGTGATTGCGCCTACTAATGGACCCTCCCTGAGTGGACGACCGCTCCCAGGGGTCCAGGATGATGTCATCTCTTAATTTTATTTTTGTTTTATTGCTTTCTTATTTGTTTGCGACAGCCCTTGCGGGTTAATATTGACCGGTGACTGCGCCTCTGATCATTAAATTTGGCATTACTATGTGTCGGTGGGATTCGATCTGGAGCCGCGCCAGTCACCGTTTCTCCGCCTCAAGGCAACGAACAGTTGGGACAATAATGAACGACAGCCGGCAGCTGTCAGCACATTGTATTTGTAATGCATGATATTATCACCCACGTGATGTATGCATTCTTTTCCTAATTAACCTCTCACATTTTTTATAACTTCATCGGAGCCCATGTGGGCAACTGACCAGAGTTCAGGCCAATGCGGCACCTCGAGCCGATATGCGCGATTGAAGCAGTCCTCTCCCGAAAAAAGTCGTGGCCTTTCGATGGCCTCACCGCTTTCCTTCCAATATACGGCAGAATCATAGAAACGGCATCCGTGATTCCCCCACTGATGAAACTTAAAATCTCCACCACTCAACATCGCTATTCCTACTATTGCCCTTAACGAAATATTGTTTAACTTCATGCAGAACGACCTAAGATGCAATCGACCTGGTCGCCGATTAATTGGTTTTGATTTTGAAGACCGACCCCCTTTCAAATCACGACAAGAAATTACTCGGACCTTCCCAGAGAAACCATGCTGTTCCGTGCGTGTTTCGGTTATTGTGCCTATAGAGAAGTCCAAAGAAGATGAGCGTTTTTGGATCATGGGATTCTGTGGGGCCAAGGGAAAACAGGACAGGAGCCTGGATGAAAGCAGAGCGGGAAGAGTAACAAGGGTCCAATGAACGAGAAGCCGGGAAATTGAATGAGAGCCGAAACCCTTAGACGAGCAAAGACGTGTGTGAGGGAACAAAAAGAAAAGAGGTCTGGGTAGGGTGTAAGGCCGAAAGTAGTTGTGAAAAAGTCAGGCGGAACTAATACAGAAAACGAGTCAATGGGCAGGTTTTCCCGTGGTGTTTTTCTTTGCGTACTCCTCCCTCCACCTTGGGCCGCCCGCCACAACAGAGACGAGCAAGAGAGAGGACGCCACGACGACGGCAGCAAACACCGCGTACGACGGAGCGTAGCCGATGGCGCCGACCAGAGGTGCAATGATAGCGCTCCCAGCCGAGGCTGCTGGGTTCCTGAAGAGGCTGTTGAGGGCGACTATGCCAGCCGCCGACCCGGGAAAACTGTCCACGAGGTACGTGGTGGTGCAGGAGAAAGTCCAGGTCATACCTAAAGCCACTGTACAAAGCCAATATTCATGGAAGGGAGGAAAGTGTTATTAGCCATTCATTACGAACGACGTCGTCGAGCCGGACGTTAAACGAAAGGGCGTGGGAGGATGTCGTTCACTGGGAGGATGTCGTTCATGAGGGACTCACAGACAAACATGAACGCGATGACAGCAGCTGGATGCCAATGGAGGTGCACGCTGACACCGAACAGTACGACACCTATGGGGAAGCAGACGATCCCGGGTACGGCAGAACGCACTCGAACCTCTGTCGGCACGGCGGTGGTCGATTCAGCTCCGACGCGCTTCATCTCCGCCTTGAGCATACGGTCTGAGGCACGCCCTCCGGCCAGCGAGCCGCAGACGAAGCCCAGGCCGAGGCCGAGGTACGAGAGGCCGACGGCGAGGGTGGAGAATCCGTAGGACGTTGAGAAAATGGCGGACACCTCGACCGTGACCGCGTAGAAGGTGCCGAATGTGGCGGCGACGATGGCGATACACATCGCGATGGAGGGGATTTGGAGGAATTTGAGTGGCGCAAGCGGGTTGAAGGTCGTCGACTTGCGCGCCGGGGCAGAAGTTGCGTCCGAAGTCTGGGTGGGGAGACCGACGACCAGCAAGGTGCGGGAGGAGGCGGCAGCGAGCTTGGCGCCATTTCCTGCGCGCGAGCGCAGGGTCTCTGGGAGAAGCAGAAAGATGGTGAGCCAGACAACGGCGCCTACGACGGCGAGGAGGGCGAAAATCCAGCGCCAGCCAAGGTATTGCGCAATGAGGCCACCAAGGACGGGTCCGACGACAGGGCCAAGCTGGGGCCCGAGGAGGAATAGGCTCATGGCCGAGCCACGCTCCTTCGGTGGGAAGATGTCGGCGAGGGTGCCGGCGCCGACACTCTGGACGGCAGCTGCGCCTGTGGCCTGGAGAATGCGGAAGACCATGAGGAAAGCATAGGAGCGCGTGAAGTACAGCGCGATGTTGGCGGCTACGAAGATGGGAAGGGACGCGATGTAGACGACGCGGCGACCGCGAGAATCTGCTATTGAGGCCCAGAATAAGGGCTGATACGATGTCAGCTTGTGGCCTGTACTGAAACGGGAAACGAGCAGCATTACACCCTTTTACCTACCGCAAGTGCAAACATGAGCATAAACATGGTGACGGTCAAGTTGATCATGCTGACCGACACGTCAATGTCTTCACGCACATCCTGGAGCGCAGATAGCTGTTGGTTGAAAGTGAGCGACATTGTGGATCATGATTTCTGTGGGTGACACTTGCATAAATGTTCCCGGAGAGTGGTCCCAAGAACCCAGCGGAAGCGACGAGCAACAAGAAAAGACGGCGGCGAGCAGGCGAATAAGCCGAATACGGTTCTTGTGCTGGCTTTTGCTCCTTTTTTACCTCCATCTCCGTATCTTTACCGGGCTGCAAATCGTGATCGTCAGGAATTACGAGGGCTATCTCGGATCCTTCACTGAATCTGCTTGGCGAATCTGAATCCGATTCTGGCGAAGCCATATCTGGAAAGACCTGCATAATCAATTAGCCAAACAACCCCCATTAGGACGAGGGCGAAAGAAAATGAGAACTGCCGCACTTCAGCAAATTTGGCTTGTATCTCTATGTGGCTGGGGCGTCCATCACTGTATGTCTTGACGTCAAAGGTAATCTGTCTTTCCGTGGCAGCGGATACCACCTTGGACTTCTTTATGAGCATGTGCGAACCGTCGGTGTCGCGCACAATGCAGTTATGCCAGGGAGTCGGCGTGTGAAACATTTCCATCATGGCTGTGGCCTGGCGGCCTTGGTGGAGGTAGCTAGGGTGGATGAGGCGTATGCCAAACTTGGGCCCGGAGTTGGGATGGCTGCGAAGGTAGGTGGTCAAGCAGCAAGGAACCGAGTAAGAGACTTACGGATGAATCGATAGACGGATATGTAGGGGGTACATGAGCGCCACCAGCGCAGAATATGCCCTGTTACGCTGGTCATGAGGCAACGTAGAAAGGCAGTTAGCGCTAGAAGTTTACAGAATACACCGGCTCACCATGATCATAAGGAAGGCAAGCCTCAAGCATAGGTTCTTTCTTGCATTCTTTGACGGTAGGCTCACAAGGGTGGGGTGTGTCAGGTCCTCAAGGAGAAAGCGCGAGAAACCACGGTAGAGAGAAGTGACCTCTGGGTTTTCCTTGATCTCCTTGTGGAGCACATCCTCCGTAGACCCCCCGGTGGCCAGAAGGATCCGTCGGGCACGGTTGGCATCCGGCGTGATGGTAGAATCTAGCGGCTGCTCCAACTTGACATCTTCGAGACCGAGGAGCGAAAGTGAGGCGTCGCTTGTGCCGTCCATAAGAAGGAGGTCGTCAAGGCCGCGGAATGCGAAAGGGCTGGAAAGGCCCATGCCGTGGGCCATGGACCTTAGAGTCTCGCCATACTGAACCACTGCGTCATCATTGACCCCCACTAAAGAACAAAACTTGTTAGGTGAAGCACAGAAAGGGAGGACAGCTAATGAAGGCTATTGACCGCCACTCCCACTTACGTAAGTCGGAGAAGACATGGCCGTCAGAAACGATCAGGAACGAGACTCCAGGAGGATAAACTTCTTTGATCTTTCTGCCAGTGATGTCCATCGTCCTCAAGGCAAGCTCTTCGCCGAGGTCCGGCAGGGAGCCTAGGACCTTTTGCTCCGTGTTTGGGGACTTGCACGGAAATGCCGGTAGGACAAACCGAACTGGAAGGTTTCGCTCGATGTAAAAGCGGACCGAAGCAGTAAACCCCGTGCGACCGACGCCATCCCATCTGTCGGAACCATTGGGAAGATGGTTGCGCAGGTTTTTATCGAAGACGTCAACGACGGCATCGGTGACGCGCGAGACGGCGGCCGGATCAGTGAGCGGCGCGACCGATGTGGTGGCCGCGTCGACAACGGCCTTTGCAGTGACGAGCTCAGCGAGGTAGAGCTCCGGGCGGGAGAGCTGGGGATCGATATTATTTTCTTGGTCGAGGATTGTGACGCCCTTGAAGGCTGTGACAGCGCCGTCTTCAGCGATGATGGCACGTTCGACAACAGTTAGCGGCAGGCTAGCCGTAAGACCCGGAATGTTGAGACGGGCCCGAAAGCTATGGGTTACGCCGCGCAAATAGGCCGTAGTCTGGTGGTTGCGGGCAATGAAGGAGGACTTGGTTTCCTCGGATTCTTTGCCAATGTCCAGCGAATCCAAAGGCGACAAAAGGGACTCGAGGCTCAACTTCGAGCGAGGAAGTCCGGTGGAGAAAATGAGGTCGTTGAGAGTCACCAGGGCCTTGAGTGGAAGGTCCGCCTCGATGCCCGGACGCAATAAGGCGAGAGAGCCGTCGAGGTCAGCGACGAACTCAAAAACGACGAGGTGGAGCGCCATGTTTGCAGCCGACGTGACCTGCCAGCTGCAGGACGTTTTGTGTTGGGGATGGAGCTTGTGGGGGCCTATTTAAGTACTTTGCAAGACACTCAAATGCCTCTGACTGATCCTCCTTCACAACTTTCATGTAAATGGAAAGCTCTGTGATACATGCGCGATTTTTGCTTGCCAGTCGCGTTCCATGGAGGCATTAAGACAGAGAGAGAGAGAGAGAGAGGGAGAGAGGTGTGTGTGTGTGTCGCGGAAAGTTGATTGGCCAGCGAAATTCGCTCATCACCTTCCCGCATGGTGTGGCTTGGCGTTGTCTCAACCCGTGACTCACTGAAGGTGTCAAAGCGATCCGAGGTTACCCGGAGGGCCAGAAGTAAGGGCTTGGGTTTGTGGCTTGATATGTGGAATTTCGAAGAGTTTACGTGTCGGACTTAAGGTCACAGGCAATTGTTGTATATTTCAGAATGAGGAATCGCCATCGCAAGAAGAGGCAAACACAGGTTTGGGCAAGAACCATTTGTCAAATTCAAACGGCAATCATTTTGCAAGACTTTCAAGTTTAAGCCAGAATCTCTTGAATGTCCAGCTCTAGGCCAACGGGCGCCAAGATACCTGCGGGCGTCATCTGAAAGTCGCGGCCGGGTGGCAGCGACCATCTGTACTTGAGCAGCATCGTCGCAAGGAAGGTCAGCACCTCCATTATCGCCAGTCTCTGCCCGAGGCCTGAAAGTCGCCTGTTGTCAGTACGATGGCCTCCGAGTGTATTGAACCTACATTGTCGAATCCCTCCCGCGAACCCGATGAAGCCGAAAGGGTCCTCCGCCAGCTGACCAGCCTCCGATTGACCCTTGCCTTTGTCCGTCCAACGCTCGGGATCGAATGCCTCGGGGTCGTTCCACACAGCCGGATTATGATGGAGCCCGAAAGCGTGCCAGGCGACGTAGGTACCGGACGGCACCATCACGTCATCGAGGGCGACATAGTCGGACTTGTCGCCAGTGCTGCTGCTAGCGCGGCGGTTTGCCAGCTGTGGGATAGGTGGAAGGAGGCGGATGGTCTCACGGACGACTTTGAAGGCATATGTCATTCGGGCAACGTCATTGGCGGTCCAGGAAGCGGCTGTGCCGCCGGTACCGAGAATGGAGCAGGCTTCCTGGCGGCAACGTTCCTGGACGTCCTGAATAAGGAATGAGAAAAATAGGCTACTACAACTCTCGCGGCGAGTCACCTGGTGGATAGCCAGGAGGTAGAGCAGCGAGGTCAGACATTGCTGCACATTCTCGTGCCCAGCGATGAACACGATCATGAAGTTGTACTTTAGTGCCGAGAATATTGTTAGTGGCGTGTTGGGCAAGAACTAAAGTTCCGACGACGAGCCTGCTCTTACTCGAAAATCTGTCAGTGACCATTCGCTTGATTCGACAGCGTCCAGCATAGCGGTCAGAAGAGTCGGTGGCGGACCGCTCCGCGTGAACTGCTTATCCTGATTTTTTAGGAGATTGTTGGTAAAGCCAGAGACGGCCGCAGGGGAGAGATGTCCAGGCGCATCGAGCACACCGAGTGTTTCGATGCGAGGATCTGCGGCCTTGATAGTTGTCAAGAGGTCACGGTATAATGCGTCAATGTCGCGACGTAGGCGCATTCGCGACGGTAGACGCAGACGGTCGAGGTCTGGAAAAAAGAGGAAGAGGGGATCAAAGATTCCACGCTTGACTGCGGCCAACTTGCCCGAGAGGCCTCCGGATTCCCCGAGTGCCTGCGGGCGGTTAGTCAGTGGTACCAATCGCCATCACATATGCCTACATTAAAAGACATGCCGAAAACGGACGACGAGATGCAATCCATGCAGAATCGCTGTATGAGGTCGCCAACGATCAAATGGCCAGTGCTGGCCAGCTGGCGGTCGACATGGCGGCAAAACGCGTTCGTGCAGTCAGCAAAATCAGACGGGCAGAACTGCTTCAGCTTGAACACCGGGGCGAGGACCTTGCGGAAACGTGACCAGGTCTTTTTTTTTTTGGTTGATGGAAGATTGTGGCGTATTGGCAGGTTTCAATGACACGCTCTTTTCAAGCAGATCTGGGTCCTAGCATTGAAACTAACCGCTCCATGAGAGGCAATGACGTTTTCACCCGTGTAGTAGGCGATGACCGAATGAGGTATTTTCTCGTTATTCCCGGACTTCTGGAATCTTTCTGGTGCACAATCGGGTCGGCATCTAATTGGTGAGGTTTAAACTCTACCAGTATTCATAAACAAGGCCCCTGCGTAGCGGGGATGACCGACGAGAAGATTCCAACGACCGCCGAACCACATCTTTGGAGAAAAACGCGGGTAGTCAAATAAGGTAGTTTCTCAGGCCACTATTGCTTTCGGTATTGACTTACAGCTACGACTCCCTTCCTTTCCATTCTGGGCTGAATAAACCGTCTGTAAAATTCATCCTGTTGGGAGAGAGAAGGACGAGTTCTCGTGAGCCTCAGATTATCTCGCTGTCACGATTTCACCACTGACCTGTCCGAACAGAGGCTTGCCCCTTGTCCTAACAAACGGCAGCAACGAGACCCAGAAGGGAATGACTGGCACGTCGGGTGGGAAGTTTCGCGGCGGGAAAACGATACGGGCGACGAAGGTGCCGATGATGGTGGCGAGGGTCACGGCCGCTGTGGCCCGGAGAAGGTGCGGAAGGGACATGTTTGGCAGAGTTCGTATAAGGATTCGCGTGTTTGACTCTAATTGATCGTGGGCGACGGCTGACCAATTTCGGGAAGACTCGGGTGGCTGTGGGTCTTCGGAAAGAGATAGAGATAGAGATTGAGAGAGAGAGAGAGAGAGAGAGAGAGAGAGAGAAAACGAATGAGGATGTGTGACGAAAATATCTTATGCAGGATGCCAAGCCGACGCGATTTTTGCCAGCCAATGGCTGTAGAGCATGCGCGATTTTTGCTGGCCAATGATTATAGAACGTTCCAAGCACCCCCTTCCCCCACAAACATTGCGGGGGAGCGATCGACAGAGCGGAGTAAGGAAGAGAGACAGATCGACGATATGTGAGTAAGAGTGCGTGGCTGTTTGGGTGTGGGTGTGGGTGTGGGCGAGAGAGAATAGAGTGAGAGAGAAATGCGTGTTTGCCCAAGACAACAGAAGCAACTCAGTCGCCCTGTCTGTCTTTCGCCTTGGGCGCGGTTCTCAGGCGCTGGCGGAGTGGCGCCCAAGGCGTATAAATAAGGCACACGACAACACCTGCTGACCGACCCCAACCCCATAACCCCTTCCTTTCTTCCCTCCCTCTCCAACAACGTCTTCCGGCGTCACCTTTTGACAGTCTCATACCGAGTTACCGCACCACGCCAACAGAGCATTATGTTCCCCTCAACCTCTTCTACAACCAAAGGGCCTTCCCATGAATCGGCCTTAGTACGCCACGGATGGAGCCTATGGCTTCTTATCGCCAGGTTCGCGCATTATGTCTCACCACACTCTTCGACAGTCGTTGCACTAAAATAATCAATTTTTTTTCTTCTTTCATCTGTCCAGCACCTGGTGGGCCTATTTTGTGGTCAACTTCGATGGTGTATTTGCGGCCCTGTCGGCCATGCAGGTCACCTTCAACTGCACCTACTCCCAAGTGACGTGGGCGCTTAACTCGCTCTCCATAGTCGCCACCGCCTTCTTCCCGCTCTGGGGTCGCCTCTCGGTAGCCTTTGGCGACCGAAACTGCCTCCTCGTCAGTCTAGCCTTTTTCCTTGTCGGAGTCATCGGAGCCTCCGCCGCCCCAAGCCTGCCGGTCCTCTGCTTCTTCCGTGGCGTGCAGGGTGTCGGAAGCTCCGGGTTTACGGCCCTCTCACTGGTCATCTTCACCGGTGCGTGGGAGCAGGCACCGTAACTTCCGGCAGTATACTAAGTCATCTCTTCCCCATTAGATCGCGTGCCGGAGAGGTTCCGTGCATTGACTTTGAATGGTCTCAGCGTCGGCATGGCCTTGAGTATGATATGCGGCCCCATCGTCGGTGGAGCAGTAAGCAAAACTACGAGTGAACTAATATTCCCTTCCATCACGAAACTGACCATAATCTCTTCTGTTGCATCTTTGATCGCATATAAGCTGACGGACGCGGCAACTTGGCGCTGGATCTTCATCATTCTGATCCCGATGTCAGTATTTTTCGCACCGCTCCTCCTCCTCATCGACAACGAGAACCGCGACCAGACTCGCTCGGTCGGCGAGGTACTGCGGGGCGTCGACTTTGGCGGCGCTCTGACTCTCCTGGTCGCCAGCGGAGCCGTTCTACTTGCCGTAACCTTCGGGGCCACCGTCTCGTGGAGCGCATCGCAGACCATCGCCATGTTTGTGGTCGCTTGTGTAGCCATAATCGCTTTCGTTGTGGTAAGCGAAAGAGAGGACTGAGGGAGGGGCATGCTTTTCCGGCGATTTTCCTTGCGTGCAAGGATTTGATTGAGGTTAACACTTGACGGTTGAACAGAATGAAGTATTCTGGGCGACCAACCCCATTATGCCCCCGTTCCACTTCAAGTCGCGATCAGTGGTCGCATCAAGTGGTACGTGAAGGCGCGCGGGCTGTCTCGCATTGAGCTTTTATCCCCTGAGCGAATCTTACTGACAACGGGCTACTTTTTTTACTCCATCACTGGTCTCCTTCTAATCCCATGCAAATGCATCTGGTGACCAGTGTTGAACTTTTTCACGGGTAAGCTCGGAATCTTGACGCCCTCTTGGCTCCGGTTCTCACTCATCTCACACCCGATCATCAGGTGGAACCTCAATGGCGTTCATGATGTACGTCCCGATGCTGTACCGCATGTCCAAGCAAGCGACGTTCCTCATGTCGGAGGTTCACTTCATCCCGTACAACCTCGCGTGGGCCGTCCTGGCCTTCCCAGCGGCGCTGCTTCTCCACTTTGTTCGCCCCAACCACGTCGTGACGGCTGGCGTCGGGCTCTTGGCGCTAGGTGCAGGCCTGTTTGCTTCGGTCGTCGGCGACGCGATCCCGAACGACGCCGTGGGCGCCGTCTACATGGCCATCGCCGGGGCCGGTGCAGCGCTCGCCAACCAGAACAGTCTGTATTGTGCGCAGGCCGACTTGCGGTCTCTGTCGGACCAGGCCATCGTCGGGAACGTCCCTGTGTACTTCCACCGTATTGGCGGCACCGTGCTGCAGGAGGTCATGTCCGCCATCGTGGATCACGCGAAGGCTACACACAGCACCTTTGCCGGTCAGGTCCAGCCGGCCTTCTGGGCTGCCACCGGATTTGCCTGCTTTGCGTTCCTCGTCTCGTTCGCCATCAAGAACACTCCTAAGATTAGCTCTAAGGCGGCTGACGTCGATGCTGAAGTTGGGAAGGCGACGGTGTGAAATTGACGTACATCTATAGTTTATCTCTCTCTTATACTCCGTGCTGTGCTTTAATCACACACTACACATACGTCTGACGTCACGGTTGTCATCCTCCTACTTCCTCATTTTTCAACTTCCTCTGCCTGATTTTTTGACCCTTGCGGCAAGGAAGAGAAATTCTACGAGTGTGTCGCGACCTCATTAGAAACGTGCCGTTGGAGAGTGGATTGGTATTTACAGTTAGCGAGCGCACGTGGCTTCTATTTTTTGCAGTGGATCCCAAATACAGAAGGGAAAAAAGAAATCTAACCACAGCCCCGTCAGAGGACTGCTGATATGGCATTGCGAAATTCGGCGGCATGGTTCTCTGAATAGCTTTGACATGGAAGCATCGCAACACGGGGATCAACGCCGTGCGCGTCAATCACCCACCCGTAGCATTACGACAGCCGTGGATATTCGCGCTGCCGCGTAACCAGCCGCTCTTACACGACCTCCAGGTCGGCGACGTATACAAGACGACCGCGAATGACTTTCGCGACACTCCATGCTGCCCCGTCCCAGCGGTATTCTGTGCTACTGCGACTGCAGCGGCGTCACCACCACGGAACTCCCAGCCGGGAGAAAAAGTGGCCAGCCAGTGGCGAGGAGCGGGAATGACGATGACCCAAGTCGGGAGCGGCGAAATGAGCGAGAGGTGAGCTGATACAGTCTGGCGCATGCTCATTAGACGCGAGGCCATCGTAGCAGCAGCAGCTGCGGCAGCGATGGCTGCCAGGGCGGTGGCAACGGCAGTGACTATGAACATGTGTATTAGCGCAACATCAGGGGACAGCAGTGTGGACACTGATGGAGGGGGGTAAGAAGGGGTGGTGACCACGGACTGCCGCCACCTCCAGGGGGGAGAAAGGTGAAGAGTGTGAGGGGTTGGAAGGTATGTGAATGGTTAGGGTGGCAAAGTGCCTTTATGCGGCCACATAGGGAGGCGGAAGCGCTCTCGAAGAAGGACATGGGTTATTTCCTCCATTTCGAGCACCTCTATTGTCGCTGGCAAAGGCGTCCTGAATATTCCTATTGTTATCAGCAAATTCTAAATCTCAACATGGCTTCCAACCAGAGCAGTGCCGCTTTTATATTCAAACAATACACTCCCTCCATCGCTTCCATGACCTCCGTCGCCCGCAATACGGGTATCGTTTATTTTTCACCACTGTTCATACCTTCTCCTTTTATCGCTTGACAAGGCCCTTTGTAACCCTGATAAGTACGCAGAAACCAAAAAACCCCTATTGCCATATTGAGCAAACCGTTGACAAGGCTGTTTGCAATGAGTCACGTTCTTGACAGATAATTGGACGGCAAAAATGCCTCAGTTTTCTTCCAGTCACACACACACACACACACACACAC
>JADGKE010006561.1:0-11482 GCA_026954515.1 Cladochytrium tenue
GGGGGGGACGGTGGGACAGACAGCAAGTGTAGGCGAAAGGAGGCGTGCAGCTTCGTGAGGAATATGTTTTAGAGTTGCCTGGGAAGAGAAGAGGGCGGGAAAAGGAAGGAAGAGGAAGAGGAAGAGGAGGGAGGGTGGAGAAAGCGCAAAATCCGTTCAGGACGACGCGGCCTACGCCATGGCTATGGCCAGAGCTGCCGCTGCCATGGAACCTGTCAAGCAGAGGCGTGCTGCTGGCAACGCGGCGCTATATATAAGGCTCTGGGTCAAGGTCGTATCCGCGGTCGTGGAGCCGTGCGCCTTGCATTGAAAGGTACAGGACGTGGAGTTAAAAGTGGCGTAAAGGTGGCATAAAGGGCGTGGGAGAGGAGAGGGGATCGAAGAGAGTCGTATCAGCCACTGTGTGGAATATTTTGATCACGCGCAACCACCGGTGACGCCCCGACCAGGATGGTGACGGCCTTGCTCACCTTCTCTGTCTCAGTAACGGTGACGGTGGTGGACGCCCCACCATTGCACTCTGTGAGTGTAACTGTAGCTGTCTGAGTCACCGTCACGGTGCTGCCGTCGACGGTCTCGGTGGCTCGGTAGGTCACGGTCGCAGTTTCCGTTTCGTCTACGGTTAGAGTGGCCGTGTCCACCAAAGTCTCGGTCAGCGTTTCGAGGTCGGTCTCAATCGCCGTCAAGGTCGTCGTATTGGTCGCCGTTGTAGTCACGGTAGCCGTGTCTGTCAAAGTCTCGGTCTCGGTGGTCGTGGCGGTCTTGGCTACCGTCACCGTGGCCGTCTTCGGTGCCGAAATCTGCAATGTAATGAGTCCATTAAGATTCATCACAGCCCGATGCCCTCCTCAGATAATTAAGCTATTGAAGACGAACTTCATAGAGGCCAACAAAACCAGCGACCGGACCACAGCGGGTCTGCTGGAAGCTGGACCCGATCTCGACCAGGGTCTGGTCGACGGTGGCGGTAAAGTTGAAAGTGAACCCCAGATAACCCGAATCCGTTTCGTCGTTGTAAGTGAAATTTTGGGCATCGGAGCCGTTGACCCGGACGAAGCCTGTCTTGACGAGATACTGCGTGCCCATGTAGTCGCAGTTCTCATTGCTCGACACGTAGTACTGCAGCATGTACCCGTTACCCGGCGTGGTGGTAGCCCACTGCCCGATGGTGTAAGGGTAGATATTGTTGAGGTCCATGCAAGCGATGGCGCCGCCGTACGTTGTCAAGTAGCCGGCCAGATCGAGCTCGTAGTAGGGGTTTCCGGCCACCCACTCGGTCAAAAACCACGGGGAAATGGGTACCTCGTTGCCAGAGCAGTATGAGGACATGCACAGCGAGGCAAAGTCGGAGAAACTGGGGTTAGACAGTAGATTCGTGAGGGCGGTCATGGTCGAAGTTCAGCGTGTTGGTGGGATGCCTTTTTTGGGCTATAATAGTGGGAGATTCTTGATCGGACGTCAGCTTGGTGCTCTGGCACAGCACATTTTATTTGGCCACGCCGGTGTTAATGAATGTGACCACCGCGTCATGATGAGTGTGCAGCCAGAGGTGTTAAACCTGAGCCATGCGGGCCGGCTAAACTGCCGTAGCTGACAAGATTGTGCAACAACAGCCCAAACGGGTCTGTGCGACTGAACTTAACCGGCTCAGCAGAGCACGAGGGTTCGAGCGCTGCCCCCCACTCCAAGGCCAATCGGCGTTCCACTCCGAATCGGCACGCCTGCTTGTGTCATCTAACAGTGGTGGGCGGCGATTATCAATCCGTCAGAAAAAAAAACGAAAGAGGCTGACTGTTTGACATTTGGATGACTAGATAAGAAGCTTCAGGAGCTCGACAGAAAGGGGGTGGGGTAAGTTAATAGATTGTCTAGAAATAACAAGCCGGGAGTAACAAAGGCAAGCAACTCGGAGATTAGGGGAGAGGCGATGGGGGAGGGCAGGAAGGGAGGGGTTGGGTGGAGTAGCTGGCATATAGCAAACCGATCACACAAAAATAAATGGCCCTTGGACCAGGTAGTGGGGGGCAGGTCTAAATTTAGAAACGAAGGTTCACGGAGGAAAATCTAGGAAGCTGCTGATTTACAGAGCCAAGAGGATTAGGGTGGGACTGCTGCTGCCGTGCACACCACTCTTCCTCGCAGGACAAATGGCACTCCCGCCGTCCAAACCGCCTCTGCCGGCCTTGGCCCTCGATGTCGCCGGTCCTTCCGGGGGCAACGACGACGGTGGCACGGGAGCCGTCCCAGTACCACTGAAAGATGACAGCAAGACTCCTTACATGCTGCCTATAAAAGAACTACTACGGTTGGTGCAGATTGGAGAGGTTGACGAGGTCAAGAAGTGGATTCTGGAAAAAGGCAGCAACGGGAAGTGGCGAGTCAAGGAGGTCGTCGAGAATATGCGCGGCCCCGAGGAAGAGACGCTGCTGCACTTCGCCATCCTCCGCAACGAGGCGGTCGCAAATATTCTTGCCAAGTACGGCAGTTGCAAGTTTTTGGCCGAGGACTACAAGAACGATCGGTACAGGGGTGAGACGGCGCTCCATCTTGCTGTGGTTCAGAAACGAAAGACGTTGTAAGCAGTCCCCGAATGTGTTTGTGTGTCACTTACTTTAAGCGGATATAGATTCAAAAGCTCTTAAAATGTCCGGATTTGGCCTTAAGAGCCATGGCCATCGGGTACGAGTTTGTGCAAGGCCAGAAGCACAAAGGCGCACTTTACGCTGGTATGACGGCATTGCAGGTAAGGAAGATACTAATCAATAACAGCAGCTAATGCAAACAGTTTGCAGCCCGTCACAGCGATTCAAGTGTGATTAAGATGTTGTTGCAAGGCGCAGATGAACGCTCAAAAGACTCTACCACTTTTAGAGAAGAGAATGCGTCGGTCCTTGACTTGATATATCAGGAGGACAGCTACGGTTCGTACGCCGCCCGTTTTTGCTAAAATTGACTGTAATCCAAGGAAACAATGTCTTTCATATACTCGCCATGAAAAAGAACCCAAGCTTGCCAGACCTTCGATTGACCATCAATCTTCTCCGTAAATGCTTCATTAGGAAGAGGTTTGTGAATTTTCCATCCTGGCGCCTGTTCACCTGACATGCTTCCACCTCAAGCCCAGAAATAAAAAAGAACGGAGCTTCGCAAACCATTCCCCACAAGGCTTCTGCCAATGTCGTTCAATCGGACTCCTCCGTGCCACGCAGTACTCTTCAGAACCAAGAAACGCAAAATCTGTCGACTCCCGCAGGTGACATGCTTCCCCCCACAAACCCAGATACAAAAAAGAACGGAGCCTCGCAATCTACTCCTGACAAAGGGAAGGCGCCGGCTTCTGCCAATGCCGTGCATCCGAACTCCTCCCAGAACCAAGAAACGCAACCTCCGTCGGGAGGGCTGCTCGAGCGAGGAAATACTTCGGCCGTAAGTACAGCCACAGGCTTCTCGTCACCTCACCCGATAGCTAAACGTCCTTCTGTAGACAGAGTACTATAGTTACACCCCCGCCGGAGAGCTCGGTGCTCCGGTGGAGTTCTTGAAGTGCATCAACATCCCCAACATGGTGGGCCTCACACCTTCCCAGATAGGCGCGTATTTCGACAACGCCGGCTTCTTGGAAATGTTACGGCTCAAACAGTGGAGGGTAAGCTGAAAGCTGCTTTATTTTGTTTGAAGTTGAGGTGAAGGTGGGGGCGTGGGTTACCAGGAGAATGTGCAACTTCAAGATGCTGACGATATGTTCTTATTCCCTCCCGGCCCCAAGTTTGGAGACAGCTCGTCGAGCATAATCAGGGTCGAGCATCTAACCAAGCCAAGGTGAATTACCTTTAACTTTTTTACGGGCTACTAGTCTGCTAAAAACGGTATGCCAGTGAGGAGAGCCAGAAAATGGACAGCCCCATCCCCCCGTCTTCCTCAGGGGCTAGTCTCCCGTCTTCCTCGGGGGCTAGTCACCCGACTTCCTCGGGGACAAGTCCCTCGACTTCCTCCGGGGCTAGTCCCTCGACTTCCACGGGGGCTAGTCCCTCGACTTCCTCGGGGGCAAGTCCCCCGACTTCCTCGGAGCCTAGCCACCCGTTTTCCTCGCAGGTCACCGCCTCGCAACAAGAGCATGCCAGTAAAACGAAGGGCCAGAATATGAACAGCTTGAGCCGCCTGTCTCCCTTGGAGATCGCCGCCTCACGGAGGTGCCTAAATGTTACGGGACATCCACTTGTTATGGCCATCTACAAAATCAAGTGGCTGCTCGTAAGATTGCATTGCAGTTGTATTTTTGCTCAGGGACGGAACTAATTACACCCATTCGCCTCTCTCCCCATCCCCCCCTATTTTGCCAGTACGCACGGAACATTTTTCTGTTCCGGGCCATTTTCAACATTTTGTATGTTGCCATCTTCACCGCCACGCTCGCAATACAACCTTCTTCAGTACCCGGTCGTTTTACCTACAATCGCCTCCGCGCCGTGTTCGAGGTCGCCTTGTTCGCAATCTCCATCATGTACCTGTATTTTCACGTCAAAGGCTGGAGCACCTCGTCGTCACGAACTACGAAGGTCCTGTTCTGCGTTATCATCAACATCACCTTCGTAATCCGCATTGGTCTGCTGGTAGCCCACCGGGATCACTTTTGTTGGACGTATTCCTATGATCTGGACTCTGCGGCATCCAGTGCCTGGACCGAGCCTCCCGATTTGGCCTCATCCCTTATCGGCTGGCTTCAATTCGAGAACATCTTCCTCGGTCTAGCGTGCATCTTCGGCTGGTGGAGCATCTTGTACTTTGCCAAGGCCTCCCAGACCGTCGGGGAGCTCTTTCTTGCATTCAAGTTGATTTTCAAGGATATCATCACATGGTCCGCCCTGTTCTTCATCATTTGCCTGGCTTTCAGCGGGACCTTTTTCCTTCAAATGCAGTCCTCGGGAATCGACCAGTGGTCACCGTATTGGTGGTCAATGCTTTGGATGATTAGGTCAGTTTCTCGCCAAAAGCTGTTAGGCGCTTACAAGACCGAACAGAATCACGCTCCAAGAAGGGACATTCGACTCGTTCGCCGACGGAGCAATTGTTCCGGCATTGGCCATCTTGTTATTCATCGCTTTCAGTTTTTTGATGGTCATCGTCCTCATAAACCTGCTCATAGCAAAATCTGCCGACACGTTCCAGAAAATCCACGAAAACACCCGGAAAAATTGGAGGGTAGACTTTGCAAACCTCATATTGGGTATGTACCGCTGATATTTACCCCCCCCCCCACCGAGCTGCTTTTAATGGTACTGGCTTGCCTGCTTGTCAGATATCGACCGAATGCTCCCACCAAAAAAACTCGAAATCTATGATGCCCACATTGGTTTCAAAGACCTTGTAACCGATACCGGCAGATATCTGACTTTTATTGAGATGAACGGTGATGACGGTCAACCAGATATGGTCAAGGCAGTTGTTGGATATTGGGACAGTCGCAATAATCTCGATGGGCTTCCACCTATCGAGCCGTTTTTCCCAAAAGTCCGGGACTATTTTAAAGCCCAAAACCATGCCGAAGCTGCCGCCGAATCCGAAGACAATTTTAAACCCCCCGCCCAGAACGACGATTTTGGATTACAGGGCGTCATTGTACACAACCCTGCTAGCAGTTCAACGCCACCTCCAGGCTCGGCTTCCTCAAACACTGTGTCTGACCAAAACTGCAGTGTTGACACGGCTGCCCCAAGCCCTCCTGCCGCAGCCAAAGGGAACGGCATCAATGCTCGCCCAAGCTCCGAAAATGCCGGTGGCCCCCGCAAGTCGCCAGTAGAGATCCGCATCAACGGAGGCTACTGGAAAGACTGGCATCGCGGCCTCGCGCACCACGCGGCCTGGATCCTTCGGCGTGCTGACTTGCTGCGAAAAATAGACAAGAACCAAGACATGAACTTGTGGCTCCACCACCCGCATGTAGTAGCGCAGTTTCCGCTCATACCCCCCGATGTTAAAAAAGTTGTCGAAAGGTATGGGGAATTCGTGCTGGAGTGACTTTTGCGACTGGAGCTAGACCCTTAAACAGCTTTGTTGCTTGTTTTTGACTATTCGACGTGCCCCATCATCAGTGTTCTTGAGCTCTTTTCATTTTACGACTGGAGCTTGACAATGAGTTTCTATATTGGTTTTTTTTTGACTATTGGATGTCCCCACCAGTGTTAGTGAGCTCATTTTTTGTGCAACTGGAGCTTGACCCTGAGTTTTTGTCGTGATGTTTTTTTTTGACTCCTCTTCACGCCCCGACAGTGCTAGCAAGTTCTTTTCTTTTTGCGACTGAAGCTTGCTTGACCCTAAGTTTCTGTGTTGTTGTTTTTCTTTGGCTCCTCCTCGCCCCATCAGTGTTGGTGAACACTTTTCTTTTTACAACTGGAGCTTGAGTTGTTTTTTTTATTGACTACTCGGCTCGCCCCACCATCGATCGTGACTTCTTTTCTTTTATATTTTCGCGCAAATGTTCCCTTAGTATTAACCTCGTTTCGTTTCCTTTTTCTACTTTTTTCTCTTTCTTCCATCTCTTCCTCACTCTCCCTCCCTTGCGGGCACCTTTGCTCTGACGAGTTATTGCCGAGGCACGCGGAAAGTCGTGCTTTGGCGGGACTGTGAACTCTGACTAAGCGAAATCTACGCGATGCTCTCGTTCTGGCGGTGGCAGTGAAGGACCGACTGCGTTAGTGTTGGCGGGGGTAGACGTCGAATGGGAAATGATAAGTAATGAGCGAGGGGCGATAAGGAAGGTCGAGAAAACAAACGATAAAAGGGGGGTGGTCAACCCGACAATCAAGCGGTGTACAGGTGGACAATGACGAGGTAAGAGGTGGGCGGGTAAAGGAGGGAAGGAGGTTTGTGAAGGTGTGGGGCAGGTAGGCACCTCTCTTTATGCTGATGTTATAACGGAGGAGGCTGATTGCAAGACCAGGCAAGAGGCAGGGGAATCTCTCTGTATCTCTGCCTACCACGCCTGTTTTTTCGCGGGAGTGGTAGAGGTGGAAGAGGTGGAAGAGGTCGCACAAAGGGGGTGGCCAGAATGAGCAGAAATTTACCAAGCTCACATCCAAAATCTCAGGACGACCGCCTTACGAGTTTTACCCGCAAGCGGCCCAATGGCATTTTGCTCCTCATGCCTTTAGTTTCGGACCAAACACATACGTGGGACAACACAACAACAACACGCCCACCGTGCTGCCCACCTCGCACCAGTTCACGCTGGCACCGCAGCAGGTGCCTCGACCCATGCTGCCCCAGCCACCCCCCCAGCACTACGTGATCTTGCCACCAGGCCATCACTTCAGAACGTCGATGTCGCCTGTAGTGCAGCACGCACCCGCTGGATTTGTTCCTCAACCTTTGCCTACTCATGTGGTGTTGCCCAACCAGTTTGCCTGCCAATTTGTGATTCCACCTGGGCCGGCGCCTCGACACGAGAGCCACATTTCACCTTTTACAGCGAGCCCCAATTGCACCACGACACCTTTTCCTGTTGTGCCTGGCTTTATTCAAAACGCGGATGTGGGCGGACACGCCAATTCTGAGCGTCACAAGACTGTTGAGACACCCAACCCGACTGGTATATTTCTGTTGCGCCATCAAAACACGATCTAACTATGGAATATTTAGTTGACGCTCAAGTTATCACTGAATTAGTCAGCGAGGACGACGCCGGTTTTCCAACAGCTCTAGCCCTGGCGGAATACTTTATGGAGAAAACAATGAAGCTGCCCCATCATCATCCTTTCTTCAACATTGTCAACAGTCTCGAGAAAGTTACCAAGGAGTGGACACATCTCTCGACGGTCGAGAATCATAGAGCAGTTTTAATGGATAATTACCTAAATCCCGCTTGAGACATAGAATCTCACATGGTAGCTGTAGACCAGTACGCTGATGCAAAACTAGTTCAGTATTTGAGCCAACTGAATCCTGGGACCAAATCAGTCCAATCCGTTCTGTTGGCCGCTGCTTCTATAGCTGCATCTTTGGAAGAACATGGAGACACGGAGCTCTCTAAAGTAGCCGCTGACCTGGCTACGAGACTGTTTGACAAAGTGAAGAACACATCACAAGCAACCATACCCATTCTGTCTGCTCACAGCCAGACAGTGCCGTTGCCAACATTGCTTCAGATGGGACCTGCATTGGATATTCCTGAATCTGCTCCGCACGAAGCAGCTGCACCACTCTCGCCTGTGCTTGGCCCACCGGCACTTGATGCTCCCGTGCTTGACCTGCCCGAGCATTTTCCGCCAGTTCATATGCTCGAGCTTACCAGTTCTGCAGACTTATCCGAGCCTGAGCCAACGCCTGTGCCTTTACGAACATCGTCATGCACTTCGCCGTCACTGCAAGCGCCTGTGCCCGAGTCTTTAGCCACAACAGCAGTTGTACCTGATTTCTCCCAACATTCACTCCGTGCCCGTGGCGGGTTCCTCCCCCGCGCTATCTCCTCTCCGCCGACAACTAGCATTCCAACAACAAAAATCACGTTGGACACGGCTCCATTGGCGAATATGCGGGCAACAGAGCGGCTGGATGCCCTGCTGGGTCTTTGGGAGACAAAAGTGCCAAAGGCTCTTCGAAAATGGGTCATTCCACGTGCTCAATGCGATGGTGCCGTCAGCCTCAGAACTGCTTTTGACAACAGGTCCCGCACGTACTACGCACAGCAGATGAAACCTGCTCTGCACTGCTTGTCTTGTCACTTTCATGGTGACAAAAGCGCGTTTCTGAGCACATTTGCCAAGAGCGGTGACCTTCCTCTATCGGCACTTGATAAGCGCTGCAAGGAGATTTGCTTGGAAAAGGCACAAGCAAACTCGGTTTGCGAATTTTGCTCACTGCGTGCAAAGTAGCACTTTTATGTTACTGTACTGCTTTCTGCTTCTGTAGACCTGCTTGTTTGACTCCGTCTTTGTTCATAAACCTCAATTTTCTACCTGCTGTTTAGTGATTACCTTGTCCTTTTGGATCGCCCTGCTTTTCACCATTTGCCAGATAAACTTCTGGGCCATCTCCATTTACGAGCTTTGAATCCATGTTGACTTTATTTCCTGGCTCACCCTCTCTCACCGATCATTTTTTCTGACTATTACTGAGAATTGGGAATGCAGTCATGGTGTCGGGTGTGATTTTTGCACCTATGTAGTGGCGCGGAAGCCATCATTTCTTTATTTGTATCTTATCCTGCTATCCAGTTAATGTCTTACCACCACGCCGACAGGCAGAAATATCAGCGGGCTGTGGGGCAGGAAGTGTGCTACCCTCATGATTGTATGTAGCACAACTGATCTCGACTCCTTAACTTTTCCCTTCCTCCCTTCCCCTCGGCCCTCACCCCCAAATTCTCACCCCTCGCGGGGAAATCAGATAGTGTAACACCGAAGCGTGGTGCTGCAGCTGTTGACAACAGAGCTATCTTCGTCGGAGCTGTTATTGAATGCTGCAGCTGCTCAGGGCCGACCTGGCATTTGGTATGCCCAACAATATTCACAAGTGCATGAGTAATTTTTTTTTGGGTTGGTTGATGGTAATATCAAGTAGACACTAACCTCCTTCCATTGAGCACGCGTGAACAGGCAAGTTGGTGTAAATGACAAGAGCTATTTTGGCGAGCAGAAGCTCACTTCGTTCTATGTGAATGCATCGCTTTACGGGGGTATTTTACACAGCCCTATTCCTAGACCTGACCTCATTTGTCTTCCTTTTTTTCTCTTCATTTTATGCTTTGACCCACCCTAGCTCGACTTCTTTCTCTGTTCACGCAATACGAGAAGAAATGATCGCTCGTGAGCGGGCCAGGCCGACTCGGCTCTACTGGACAACTCGCAATGCTTGATGCCCACGTCCCGCCAGTCACTGTCCGCAACGTCCTCAGTACCCTCTAGCTCATTTGGCAATTCAGTGCTCCCCGCCACCCACACTCAACAGCGCTGCCAAGGAGGCCGAGGGGGTGTATGGGCGTAAATAGAACAGTGAGGTGAGTGGCCGCGATAAGCCGAATATAAACGGACATTGATAAGAAAGGTTGGCGTTGCGGTCGCTGGAATTTCTCAGCAACTACTCTTTCGTCCCATACTAAGCCAGTGAAGCCATCGATTTAGCACTAACCCCAGCCGCTATCCGCCTGAAAGACCTGCACTCACTGATACCGCCCTTCCACCGGCGACTTCATCATGGGCTCCCTTGGCACCTGCATGCAGCTTGCAGGTGTCATCATCCTGCTTTTTTGCTGCTCATCACGAATGTCACCGAGCCCGCCGGGCCTCGGTCGGATCTCAGAGTGCTCAAGCCGCCGGGGCCTAGCGTCACCCCCTCCGTCGCTGCCACCTGACGGCGATGTTGATGGTTGAGAACGGGGGGCTGTTACAACTTGTGCTGGCAGCAGTGCAGCAGATATGACCTGGGTGTATTATCGCATTTTGAATTACAGCGCTGTCTTTGAAGATATAAGAACTTTGATTGGTGGGATTATCGGAGTTCATACACTTGATGTTTTTTGTAACCTCCCTCCTCCTTTTATATCATAACGTTGCAGATATAAATCAATAAATAACGTAATCCTTCGTACATCAATCAGAATGTGCAGTCGAAAATTCTAACACAATGCTGCCCAGATACCAATGCAAATTGCACCTCTGTCCGTGTAAAGTTGAACTGGACAGCGGGCACGGTGTCAGAGCGTGCTTCTCTCAAGCCTTGCGGCGGTGGCAATGGAGACATTGCTCGCGAGTAATAACTGAAATTTGAATAATTGGATTGAATTTTGTGTTCAGGTGCGTGGCTGGCTGGTGACTTCGTTGCTGTCCGCTACAACATTGCTGTTGGCCACCACATTACTCGCCTCCCTCTCACACATCCACACCCGTCCCCTCCACCCCCTACCCCCTCTCACTTACTTGTGATTGGCCATGCTCCATATCGCTCCTCGCCGCTAGCCTTTGCTTGGATCTCCGCACTTCGACTGGCGCCAGTTTTTAATGCCCTACCATCTGAACATCTGCCCAGACACTCAAACAGACTCAGATTCGTCTTGATACTATTCAGGCTTGACTGAACAATGGCGAACTACAATCACTACTACGGCTTTACGCCCAGTCACGGTAAGCCGATCGACTGGTTTCTTTACGTTGTGGGGAGCTGGCGGGCACCCTCCCAACCACGACCCGCCCGACCTTGTCAGCAATCACGTGCTCCTCTACCGTTCTTCCACCTCCCCGTGCCTCTACCGCCCTCTACCACCCGAAATTTTTCTGTCAATTCTCTCTCTCTCTCTCTCTCTCTCTCTCTCTCTCTCTCTCTCTCTCTCTGTCTGCCTCTTTCTTGTGGCTGCTCGTTGCAAGGTCCACCGATCAGCCAAAGCTGCTAGAGGGAGGCCAGCCAATGGAGCCAGCGACTAACGAAAGGGATGCTTCTTGCGTTGCTGGGAGAAAGAAGAAAAGAAAGAACGGAAGATGGCGGGGAGGGAGGG
>JADGKE010006562.1:0-11464 GCA_026954515.1 Cladochytrium tenue
GTCAGATTTGTATAATATACATCACACACACACACACACACACAATCCTACTCTGATTCACCTCGACCAACTTACCCAATCTCCATGCTGACTCCCACCTCCTCTCCAACCCTTCGGGACCTAGGTGCGCATTCTAGCGCCGGCCTTCAGCGTGCCGGCCTTCAATGAGTTCTCGGATGACGACGCGGCACCCGAGCGGGCTCCGGCTGCCGGTATCGTCGAGCGGGCCCGCAACTACACGGTCATCCTGATCAACGTGCGGCTGAAAAAGACGGCACCGGACTCGCAGCGCGTCGAGGTGAGCGGATGGCCGGGACTACGTTCTTTGGGCGAGTTGTGGGATGTGCCGGGTGTGAGTGGGAGAAAGGCGAGGGGACTTGATATTTTGCACCTTGTTGGGGTAACTCGCTCAGGTCCCTTTGTCCTTCTGACAACATCGCGACCGCTTCTCTTCTAATACGACTCATCTTGCCTTTTTTCTCCCTTCTTCCCTGCCGTAGATTCCCCTCCTCGTCCACCTCACACAGCAGGCACCGAAGCTGGACTCCCCATCTGAATCGGAGGAGGTCACCGTGTCTTACTGGATGCTGGTCGGCCTCGGCGATCTCCGTGAGACCTGAAGAGTTTTGTGTTCGAGATGGTATGGGGTGGGGTGAAAGGGTAGGAGCGGCGGATTTGGCGACATGCGATAAGATCCTGATACGAGCCAACTGGGCCATATATATGCGAGGTGTAAGTAAAGGCGGGCGGATTGAGTAGAGTTTAGAGGGGCGGGAGGCCGGGGACGGATGGGAAAGGAACGAATCGACAGCGAGTTAAAAATGACAGAGGATAAGGACAGGCGGCTGGACAGCGACGCGTTCCGCAGAGGGGAGGGGACTAGGAAGACCTGAGGATTGCGAGCTGGAGGAGGGGGGAGGGTATATATGGTCGTGTGTTAGGTTAGGGCTCCGTCACTTCCAACGGCCGTAGACAGTGATCATAGGTCTGTATTGCATGAAACAAACCTCAAAAATAAAAATTGTTGTCCCGCTTTATTGGCCCGCTATGCGATGGTGCATTGTCCCAGCCGTAAATTGGAATGAGGGAGCCTCCCAACTGTGTGTCGTGCTATGGGCTTGTTAAAGGGCCGATTGGGATTCAGATATGGTTGCATTACTGTTTTTTTCTTCATTCTCTATTGTCCCTGAAAAATTGCTTTATCCCACCCAGCCAATGAGTGAGATTGGTGTAAAAGTAAATCGTGCTGCCTGAGGGTGAAGGATGTGCGTATGCGGATGAGCGAGCATGAGTGTATATGTGCACGTGCACGAGAGGGGGCCAGTAGGTGATGGAACAGCCCAGAGACTGAAGAGGGAGCGAGAGAGAGAAGGGTGTGCGTGTGTGGGTCCGATGATGGCACACACCACACCCCCACTCACTCCGTGTCATACACAATCCGCGTCACGCGGCGGGCCAATTTGACCCCTTCAGTCGCCACCCCCCTCTCCCTTGCTCAAAATCGGGACTTTTCCGCTGGGCCGCCATCATTAACTGACTGACTGTGCCACTGAAAACTAACTTCCTGCCCCATATCGCAATGCTTCGCACCGGTGCCGACGCGAGCACCCCTCTGCCAGCGGCCACGGCCGAGACGGCGGCTCCCGAAAACGCAAACCCCGTCACGGCTGCTCCACAGCCCGGCACCCACAAGCGCCACGCTCACCAGCAACGCGGCCCTTCATTCGGTGAGGCGGCCCGCTTTTCGCTCTTGCGTTTTTTTCCGGCTTGCAAACCGTGGCGTGTGGCGCGCCTTGTGTCGTCGTCCCTTCGTCCCACTCGTTCCTTTTGGTCAGCCCCATTACCACCACCTCCTCTTACTTCCCAACCTCGCCCCCTCTCCCGCTCACTCGCGTGTGTTTTACTGAGGACGCCTTTTAGACGCAGCTGCCATAGCATCGGCAGGACACGATGTGCTCGCCGAGCTGCACCACATCCCAATATCGTCCATCCTTGAGCATCGCTCTCGTGCGCGCGGATTGGCAAGCGGGTGCCCGCCGCTTGTTTCTTTGCATGCTTCAACCACCATTCGCGAGACACTGGCCTGCCTTCACTCGAACGATATTCTAGCCGTTCCAATTCATGTCGTTCCCGAGTCTAACCCGAGTGGAAAAGCTTTCACAGGCACGCCAGTTCGGAGTAACGCGACGAACCGCTAACAAATTCATAGGAATTGTGTCGATTTACGACATTCTGGCGTGGACCGTGTTCCAGAAGCTTTTTGATAAGCTTGAGCTCGAGGAACAGTTTCCGGCCAAGAAGACCGAGGAACGTTTTAAGCAGTGGCTAGAAGTCGAAGAGGACATTGCTGCGTACTTCGAGACGGCCATCGGGGAGCTTGTGGGCTACACGAGCGAGTCCGCGGTTTCGTGGACACTGCGCTCGACGGATCCTGTCTCATCGTTGCTGCAAATGCTTTCCACCCCTCCGTATCACCGCGTCCTTGTTGTTGATGTCGACGCTGCTGCTGCTTCACTGGATCTCGATACTCCTTCCGACCCGGTTCCAGGTTCTTCTGTCGTGATAGTAACTCAGGTTCTGTTTCTTTTCTCGTCCGGTGCTGTCACTCACATCGCTTCAGACGGATGTACTACGCTGGTTGATGGATGTGCGCGAAAAGGTTGCGCCAACAGCGATGAACGTTCTCTTTTCCGCCCCCCTTGCGGCTGTTGATGCGCTGGCTAGGAGCAAGCCAATCAGACGTGCGGATATGGATGCAAATCAGGTGGCAGCGGCGCAATCGAAAGGACTTCACTCCGGAGAAGATAATGTGCCTCAGGCAGAGGCGCCTACTCGCCAGCGTGTAGTGTCTGTTCCAACATCGTTTTCGGCTTTAGCGGCCTTCAGGTGCGCGCTCATGGCACATACGCCATCCATTTGCTAATATCGAGTTGCTTAGGCTGATGTACGTCCACCGTGTGACTGCTGTTGCAGTCGTGGACGACCGCGGGCGCCTCTGCGCAAATCTCTCGGCGTCAGACCTTCGCGGACTGACTGCGGACCGTGCGTCGCTGGACTTCCTCCTGCGCCCAAGCTTCGAGTTTCTCGAGTCGCGCCACCGCCGCCCGGATGCGATCAAGGCAGACCAGCTCCTATCTCGCCCAGACTTCGTGTCGATGGGCTCTGCAGCGGCCGACGCCGTCGCCGCGCATCTTCACCGCGTGTGGATCGTCGACCCTTCCGAGCATCCGCGAGCCTGTGTTACCTTGTCGGATATGCTTGCGTTCTTTGTTGCTCCTGAGGATGTCGCATTTGAAATGTGATTGGTCTTTTCTCGGCTACCGGATTTCTGCACGTTGATTCGCACTCTCCATGATTACTGGCTATCCTTTCCGTTGGCGTCCATCTCGCTTGCCCACAATGCTTTACGTTGTTTGAAAAACACATCCGTCGCCTTTGTCTGTCTTGCTGTGAAGTTTTTTTTTGTCAAATTTATGTTTGCATGCATGACCCAAGTTAGAACCCTGTGTTAATGCGCCTCGGTTCTTCTGAAGGTGTGGAGCGTGGGAACAAGCTGGAGGAGACCAAAGCATTTTTGGATAGGCTCTGCTGTCGTCGGCAACGGAGTTGATCCGCAGCCTTCCTCGTGGCGAAAATGAGCTCAGCCGCAGGCATCCGTAGAAGGTGCAGCTGCACCAGCGCGTTTTGCTCACACACGCGTGTTTGGTGACGTTTTAAGTTCCAGGGGTGCCGACAGCGACGAGGATGATCATCTAATCCCGCGAAGGCGATCCTTCCGCGATCACAATTCCGGATATGTCGGGGAGCCGCCGACACCTGATACTCGCGGGCCAGGTTCACCTCAGGCGCACAAAAATATCGATATTGAGACGGCGCCGGATCAAGAGGATGATGCCGAAGAGGCGGGATTTGACGATCAAGGTCTTACGGACGAAAAAGTGGGTGCCCTTCAATAAGCAACAAAGTCCTCCACTCATGCACACAGTGCATTATGGCTGTCGCATCGTCTGCGAACTCAATAGGGATTGCGTTTTATTCGCCTGTAACGTATTCCCTGTATCTCATGGAGGATATACATTATGATGAAAAGTTTCTCATCCTCACAGACGGTGTGGCGGAGGGTTGATTTTATTTGTTTAACCGCAGTTGCAGTATTGGAACAAGTTCAGCCTGCGACAGTAATAGCGAATGCGCGAGCCGATGATGGTTTAATCAGAATAATTCGATCGAGCTCAAGTATGGTCACAGCGTGCACCCTCGGGCTGACGAATTTCCCAGCGTCGTTGTTGGAGCTTCGCCCTTCCAGCGAATTTGTCTACAAAACATGTCGCAACAGGGTTTTATCCATTCAACTTGCAGACGATCACGGGGCTATCACAAAGAACATTGAGATGGAAGGGTTGCAGTCAAGCGAGAAGGTCGCAATGAACATACTCATTGACAGTATCTGTGCCCTGTCAAATACAGAAATGGTGCACGTGCAAGTCGTCTGTGATTAATTTCAGGCTGTCTTACACTCCTAAGGTTTGCGCATGCGGCGCCATTCTTGCGTACCTTTCGAAGTTTCGCCCAGAGGAAGAAATGGGTTTCAGCGAAAGGGCTCTTCGCATAACATCCATAAAGGCCTTTCAGGCGTACGAGTTACGAAATCTGCATTTATAATCTGACGTATTTTGAAGGGCTAAATTTTTACATCTTAACGACGAAGCTCGGAGGTAAGAACGATGGTGGCCACGTTCAAAATCGCCAAAACTCCTCAGATCCTTGGAGATCTTCCCATCATTTGGCAGACAGATTAGTACCGCGGATGGAAAGGTGCATATTAGATTTTATTTGCAAAACTAAGTCATATGTCAGGCACTTTCGCTTTATGGTAGCCACGGCCCTTTGTGGATGTCCACGCGCTGAAAATTGCATCATAGGAATTATTAATCAAACAAAGTCAGCAGCCGGGCGAGTGTTGATGAAAAGCTGGTTTCTCAGACCCTCAGTAGACATCGAAGAAATACGTGCTCGACAAAATACAGTGGAGCTCTTGATAAAACCTTCGCTGTCCGTAGTCTTGGATGATCTACTGTCATGCCTTCGACACTTTAAAAATATACTAGTATGATTACACGGAAACAGCCCTAACTTATCGCTGCTTGATAACAGAAAATTCTGACCAAAGCTGTAAGGGGACTCACGTTGAACGATTGGGAGGCACTTCGAACGGTAAAATTTCAAAGAAACCACCAATTTAACCTGCCACAGTTCACGTTCTATTCTTTAAAAATCAGAGCCATTATCTTCGCCCTTCCTGATAATGATCTAGGCGCTTTTCGACAAGTAAGATCGAATATCACATCGAGCGTAACACTAGCCTCAGTTCAATATGGAACGTGCGTTGGACCAAAATGCTCTGCATGAAATTGGCTCCCTTATCTCTGGAGTGGTTTGTGAAATGACCAGGACCAAATTCTCACAAGGCTAGATTGACTTTGAAGAGTCTTTGGCCGTCGGCCGCTGTACCGTTCAGAATGGCGTTGATCAGGAACTTGATGAAAAAAGAAGGGTTTATGATGGTAAGACGAACAAATGTGTTGCATTTAATGACAGTTGGCCCAGGATTGGAAGACCTGCTTGTGAGTTTGAATGCGTCTAGTACCAATGATAATCCGCTGCTATACGAAGTCAAAAGTTGCAGATAAAGTCAGCGAGAACTTGCCTGAAAAGTTAAGAAATAGAATAAACATTGTATATTTCCCACAGCTGGGATATCTAGTTTCGACGCCGCTTACTTCAGATATGAAGAGGTAATATAGGCCTGTAAATTGGTGCTAAAACGTTCAGGGAGGAGGATTTCATGATCGAAGGCCTGAATTTTCAATTTTGCACAGAAAAAACGGTATTTTTTAAAAGCCACGAGATGTACGAGGTGAGTCCAGGTCTATAGACGATAAATAGCCTCACGTAGGTGCCATGAAGATGGATGAAAGTGTTGGGGATATACATTCAAACATCGTCGACCGAGAGATAGAAGTCCTTCAAAATCTACAAGAATCGATCTTGAAACACTCGCAGTCTTTGATAAATGCCGCAAATGCCTGTGCCGAGTTAGACTGGTAGAGTAAGTGAACTTTGAGGTCGACTGATGCCCTTTCGTCAATTAGCATTTTGTCTTTTGCGAAGGCAGCCAAGGACTACAACTTGACACGGCCTCAGATGAGAAACGACGATGCGCTCAGTATTACGAATGGTCGACACTTGATTCAGGAGCTTTATGTGAACTCGTTCATAAGCAACTCAATAAATTTTGCTACGTCCCTCCAGACGTCGAAATCGGATGGGGATGACGCACACGATAGAGACCAAGAAAAACATCGGTTTCTTATTTTGACGGGGCCGAATGCCTCTGGGAAAAGTGTATGTAACAGCTTATATTTCACTCATCATGGTTATTGGCATTTCTTCCAGGTCTTTATCAAACAGGTGAGGCACAAGTGGAATTGCTTTTGTTATAATGCCTTTGGAAGGTCGGAATTATCGTCTTTCTGGCACACCTGGGGTGCTTCGTACCCGCGGAAAGGGCAGAGATAGGAATTACGGACAAGTTGCTGACCCGCATTCAAACAATCGAGTCCGACTCCACAGTATGCGCGCCGCCTCGTCTAAAACGAATATCTAGACCTCCACCCTGATTTTTTCCCAGCTTCAAAGCGCGTTCATGCTGGATGCCGACCAGATGTCTTACGTCTTGAGAAACGCGACACAAAGATCTCTTGTTCTAATCGGTGAAGCGCTTGAAAGTGATCCCAACACAAGGCTTACATTCGATGTGGGTTTCAGACGAGTTTGGAAGGGGAACCGCAACTTCAGGTTTGGCTAAGTGAAGGGCATTGCGGTCGGTTGTGGGCTCAGGACTTTCCTAGATGGCGTGGGTTTATTTTGCGGTGTTGTCGACGAGCTGGTGTCCAGAGGATACCGATGTCCGAAGACCATTGCGTCGACTCACTTCCACGGTATGATAAAAAGAAACGCTCAGCCCCACGCTAAATTCCCGCAGAACTTTTCTCTTACTCGCTACTGCCGAAGAGCAAACACATTGGCCAAATCACAATGGCATTTTCCATTGATAAAGGCAAAGGGAAGGCCAGGGAAGATCCCAACGATACACCTCCTGGCCCTATCACGTTCTTGTACAGGTGATGAAAATTTTGGGACTGATTGCTCTGAACTGACCTCGGACTTAAGGGTTGTACCTGGGCTATCACAAGACTCCCTAAGCATATACTGCGCCGAGCTCGCCGGCGTTCCCAGTAACGTGCTTTCTAGGGGTGAGTAAAGAGCAGGGTGGGCCTACTACGGGGGGAAGGGCTCGGGCGCCAACTAACATGAATCCACCAAAGCGCGCAAAATCCTCTCGTCCTTGAATGTAGGACGCCCGGTCCCACCACCGGAATCAAGCGAGCAGGAGCAGAGGCGCCTGGCCGCGGCCAGGGCGGCGCTGGCTAGCGTTAAGGCGGCAGTCCGTGCGGCTCGGCGGCCCGCACCTGAGGAAGAGGCGGTGGGACCGAGCGCTGCCTCCTCCTCGATCGCGGTGGAGGACGAAGGCGACGCGCTGCAACGCCTGTGGGCGCAGCTTGCGGCTGCGGAGGAGCTGTTTTGACCCGTCTGTGTCTGGGCTATGCCCTTTTTTTCTGCTGGCTGAGTTTTGCAAAAGAACACGCTGGTTGTTCTTGTCATAGCCGACCAACTGTTGTTGCACGGGTGGCCGTGTCGTGTCGCGAATGTCATCGTCATCCTCGGCGGCAGCGGCAATACCGCTGGATGTGTTCGAGCAGATCTCACGAGAGATGGAGGATGAGGGCACCCTCCGCGACGCTATCCGGGCAGAAGTGCGCGAGTTGGAGCGCGCCGTTCGGTCCATTGGTGGGAGGAACGCGCCTCGCTGCACCACCGCACCCCGCCCCCTCCATCCCTTCTATTCGCGAGGGCAACCGTGGTGGCATATTTCCAAAACTGCGAGCGGCCGCGTTCTAATATTCCTCGTTTCCCTTAGCCGCTGGCCTGAACTCCATCCACTCCAGTGCGACCCCCGAGCGCGTCCAGGCAGGCAGCGCCGAGGCCCTCCAGCGGTTCGACGAAATCCGGCAACGTCTCTCGAAACTTGCTGGAATGGTGCCGGACAATCAATACTTTCGATACAACGGCATGTGGTCCTTCACTTTGCAGAGTGGTGGGTGCCTTCGTTGTCATTGCCCCCCCCCCTCCCTACTTTCCCGACAGTATACAACCGACTCGAATGCATGTTGATGCTGAACACCCTGCCAGCCTGCTTTCTCGCTGCATTCGTCTTCTACCTGCAACAGGAGCGCCTCATTACAACCGCAGAGGCAGAGCGGGTTCTGGGAGGTATGAAACCATTTCCGACACTGCTGATGTCCCTCTTCCCCCTTACCCCTCCACTTGCCCCATCCATCCCCACTTCAACCGCCCGAGGTCCTTCTTATATGCTACGCATGCTCCGGCTAACCCTTACGTAACAGTGCCAGTGTCCCTGGACAGTTCGACGCCAAAATTCCACGTCAGCATCGAGGAGTACCTGCACGGCCTGATCACGCTGGCGTCGGAGCTGACGCGGCTGGCGGTCAACAGCGTGACGGCGGGGGACTTTGCGCGCCCGCTACGGATCGCAGCCTTCGTCAGCGACCTACACGCCGGCTTCCAGCTCCTGAATCTCAAGAACGACTCACTGAGAAAGCGGTTTGACTCGCTGAAGTACGAGGTATGAGGAAAGGGCGAGGGGGGTTGGGTGGGAAGGTAAACAGATTGCAAGTTTAGCGTCTTCGCTGTTGGATTTTGGGTGAAGCTTCGCTTGGCGTGTGTGTATCTGTTTGAGGTGGGATGGGGCTAGACTGGGAGGGTCGAAGCTTCGGTCTGACGTTGTCTTGCCTGTTGATAGGTTAAACGGATCGAAGAGATTGTATACGACATATCGGTGCGCGGATTGGCGGGCAAGGTTGAAGTTCAGCCTGTTTCTGCGACAGCTGGAGAGGAGGGGGCGGCCATGGTGCAATAGGTGTAGCAAGAACGGGAGGGTGAGGGAGGGGGGGCCCAGTCACGCGTCATTCATCGTAAGATGGTGTGTAAAATGTTTTCTTTTGAAGCAATATTCTTTGTCTTCGACGTTTCCTTTCTTGGAGGTTGTTTAGTTTGTCCCCTTGTGCATTGTTAGGGCCATCTATCATTGCAGCTCACGCAGAAATTCTACTTTCCAATCAAACAGCGCACTTGCCGCCTTTTTGATATGGAAATGCTATTCTTTGTACGAGACAATATTCCTCCCCAACACCTATATTTTTTTTGAATGTTGGGTTGGCGTTATTTTCACCCTCAAAATATGAAAGTTCCAATCAAAAACGTGGGGTGAATAAATAAGAACCAAGAAAATAGCAAAATGAAGAAGTGAATCTTCCCGAATGCGGCTGTAACCCACGCTCTACCTCCCCCCCTTCCCCTTCCCCTTTTGGGGCTAATGCAAATATGATGATTTACACGACTGCTACCCCTCCAAAGAGAGAGCCCAGGCCGCGCCGCCCGCGACGTACGCATCGTAGCCCTCGGGGACCAAGTGGTGCTGGAGGTGGACCTCCCGAATCCAGTTGACGAGCGCGACTGCCCCGCTTGACGGCACCGCGTCGCCCTTTGATGGCCGCGGTCGCGGCGGCGAGGCCGGGTCGCCCTCGTCGCCGCCGACTCCGGGAGGCGGGGAGGTTGGTGCGCTGGCGGCGCTGCTGTCGGCCTCCACAAACTGCACGACCTTGCGCACGAACAGGGCGGGAGGCTCGTCGCCGACGTCTGCCTCCATGCCAATGCGGTCGGTCCACTCCATGTCGAGGGAGTACGGGTGCATACGACCCGGGCCGAAGCGTACGAACCGCCTGCTCGAGACTGTTACGCGCTCGCGGTACTTGGGTGTGTTGATGGCCACTGTGTTTGTAAATACGTCCGATGTAATTGTTTGGGAGTGAGAGGTGGTGCGAGAGAAGGAAGCGAATGGCCCCCGGGGGGAGGGGGGGCGGGAAACAGAAAGTCAGCGAAAGCAAATTAAGACAGAATAGTCGACCTGCACAAAAGAAGGACTCGTCCGGGATCCACGAGTGCTCGACGAAGGCCAGCCAGTGCAGAACGTCCCTGTCCTCTCGGAGGAACTCAACCAGGTCACGTGTCAAGACCATCCACTGGTGCTGCTTGCACCAGCGCCAGGACCTGAGCGGCGGAGAGCGGTACCCGACGGACGGGGTGAGGTCCACCATGGAGAACTCGACGCTGGGCCGGCCCGCGTCCGGCACGTGCGGTCGGAATAGGCGTGCTGCCATCTCCACTGCAGGCGCGTGACCAAACGGGCACCCGACAACGGAAAGAATATAAGAAAGAACGCGGAAAGGAAGGGCGAGGGGTGGGGTGGAATAGGGGGTGGACACTATCTCAACTGGAATCTAGCCAGTGTCCAATCGAGCTCATGCCGCGATTATGCTCCAGGTTGAGGAGGCGGGCGATCTCGCGGCTGCGGCGGAGCGGGAAATCGTGCCCAGACAGGTTGATGACGTAGTCCCAGTCGGCCAGGTCCAGGAGCTCCCAGAACCCCGAGAGCTGCATCCACACCAGCGAGATGTGGCCCCACATGCCGCGGTACGAGTACTGGGCGAGAAACACGTTGCTGTGTATCAGCCCTCCGGGTTCGGCAGCGTCATCAGCTGCCATATAAAATACGAAGCGGCGAATCCGTCAGCTTCTGACCGGGCGCGGGGGGAAGAAAAAATGCAAGCGACCAAACACACCGCCGTCCATGGTGCCGCCGCCGGCCGAGTTGCGCACCCGCATCGTAATGGCGCGGTCACGCTCATGGATCCACTCAGCGACGCGCTCGCGAAGCTCTACGGAGCTCAAATCGACGTGGACGAGGAACACGGCGCTGCCGTCGTCGAGCTCTCCGACGATGCTACGCAGGTTCGCCAGACCCGCGGCCGGCGACCCGTGGATCATTACCAGGTAAGCAACGCTGTAGCGGCGGCGGCGCGCTGGCGGGCGACTGGCCGGCGGCGAGTGGACAAACACCGGCTGGTAGGCACCGGGCGGGTCGACTCCGGCCGGCTCGAACCAGCTATTTGCGTTGCTTGCCTCGTCCTCCGTAATGCCACCTGCAGGTCGGTCGTGGTGGTGGCGCAGGACGGGGGCAAGGGCGTCCGAGGCGTTCAACGCTGTGACCGCCGATAGGGTAGTCGGAGCAATTGCAGGAAGCACCGGCGCGTGGTAGGCGAAGCGGTCAAAGTCGACGACGAGAGGCGAAGAGGTGAGAGATGCTGCCGAGTTTGCGCCTTCGGCTGCGGCATAGCAGGCAAACCTTTGCGCCTCCTGGGTATAAAAGATTGTGTAATTCAAGTAGAAGAGAAATCGACCAGATGGGGGGGGATGTGAGGGG